>ML777304.1:640701-671989 GCA_009831015.1 Picea engelmannii | reverse complement strand
CAACAATATAATAGCAAAATGTAAGAAATTAAGCCTACAACCATTCACTTAAGAAGTTTTGCATGAAAAATTCACTTACATGTCATGAAGAAAGCATAATCAAACCCTAGTTGTAAACCTTCCATGAGAGAAAATCCATAAATTCCAAGAAAAATCCTCCTCCAAGAGTAGCGCCTTACTTAAAACACCAAAATTATCCAAACTAGGGCGCAAGTTTTGAGATCTCATAAGAGAGTGAGTTGTGTTCTCTCCTAATGAGGGGAAAACATCCTCAATATATATCAATCCATGACCTTTAATTTACAAAATAGGTCATTAAAACAACTGACAAGGTTGACTACAAAAATTACACTGTTTTTACATTAACTGCTAAGTAAAAGACACAAAATGAGCAATAGGTGGGACGTCAAGCCCTTCTGAGGGAGATGTTGGCCCTTTTTGGGCATATCCAACATCCAGAAGTCAGGCGTTAGCCCTTTTAGTGCTCCTCTAAGCTGCCACATGTGCTAGTAATCTCATCACACTGCCACACGCTCAAGAAAATGTCTGAATCTCCTGAGTGACATCCTTTCCATCAAGAGGAAAACATTCCATCTGAAGTGGGTCATCCCCCCTAGGCCGGGCTCAGCCAAAGTGTCCTGGGTGGAACATCCTTATTTTATTCATGTGCAAAGGCTCATCATAACACTGTCCTATCCCTACCACTGATGGGATCCCAACAACCATTTGATGGGCTCTTTAGCCCCATGGAGGTCCGAGCTAATCATCTCCCCATGTGTATCGGTCCACTGGTACCTGTCCGTCAGGCATGGTCCTACACATCAAAAACTTCACCCTCCATGGGCTCATTAGTCCTCGGGATCATAGAAATGTCAATCATATTTCATCATTAATTTTATCAAATGCATGCACAAAACCCTTAACATATCTTCTAATAGCTCAAAGATATTACACTGATCTACTATACAAAGCTGAAGAAAAGACAAGGTAACCTATTGGGCCAGTATCCATAAGAAGAGGAAAGTTTCCAAAGGATATTATTCAAGCCATGTAACATGAAGTGGTATGGTCTAAGGATGTCCAGTCATAGTGAAGACCAGGGGTAGGTATTGTCCGTGGGTGCCTTTGTAGGAGGCGAGCTGTACCTGTCATGGATGCAGTTTTTTCCAAGCCCCTTTATTGCCTTTGTTCTTTCTTTTATGCTTCAAGGTATGACCAGAGGACACTGCCTTGGTGTGGTGACCAAAGCTGACAATGTTACCCACGAGTATTTTCGCAGAAATGATAAGGCTGGCTCGTGATGAGACCCCCTTTCCCTTGGCCATGCAACCAAGGGTCATTGTCCTGGCGTGGTAACCAGATAATGACAATGTCATACTGCTAGATACCTATGAACATAATGGGACGACTCGTGATGAGACCTCCCATCCTCTTGGTTAGGTCTTGTTTAATTATTTTTCTTTGGGTCCCTTTTGTTTCTTATCGAGAGGCCTTTTATTGCCTTCTCGGGGATCCCTGGGCGAAGCATCTATAGGTTTCATTTCCTATGGATTTTATCTTTTACCAACTACTTTTACCTCCTGGGCCTTTAGCCCCTTCTTCCCACAAGACAAGGTGTAACCCCTCAAATAGGTCATCCTAATGCCCAGACTAGGGGAATGGGATGGATGTACGTGAGATCAGATGTAAAATGATAATATGGTGGGAGCGGATGATGGCTCTTCAAATCCCCCCCGGTGGCTAACCAAAACCTATGGGTACAATCTTGCTAGGGCACCCCGTTAATCCCCCCAACAATGGTCAAGTGGGTTAGTGTAAGATCCAAGCAGTTGTCAGAAATGTAAGGAACCTGATGCATATATCTGAAAGTTCTAATGATCAAACATGACACATACCATGATACCTAGACCAATTACCTCATGGAGCAAGAGTCTTTTCTGATGCAAGTCCAATGCTGATGGTGATGGATGCTATTTCTGCTGATAGGACAAATCTGACGAAGAAGAAGAAGGATGGGCCCTCCAGGGCCATGCTCAGGTCAATCCTGCTCTCGGTACTCCATGTCTAGGACCTGTGGGCATCGAGACATGATCTCCTAGTTATCCCTAGAAAATGGGGATAACATTTGGCTCCAACTCAGGGACATATAGTCACCATAGAGCGCATGAGAACCTCAACATCTTTGGCGTAAACCTGCAGACCTGCTCACACTCAAAAAGATGCATCAACAACACAAGTGGGGTGGTATTGCCACCCCACAAATATAATATATATGTATATAGAGTAATCATAAATGTGAACAGAAAGTGAAATACTTACCTGTACTTACCTGTTGGCTGCATGTTGGTGTAGTCAAACAACCAGTGAAACCAACCCAACAACGTTCCTTGATACCTGCCTTTGTGCTTCATCATAAACCAAAACAGTGATAAATCAAGCACAAAAATGTCATGAGTTAGAATATATATCATATTATCAGGAATCTCAAAGTTTAACTCATGGAGGCGGGTGAGAGGGATAAAATCATGCCAAGTTAGTCTCTGAGGAAAGTACTCAATCCACTTCAAGAAAGGGTCATGAAAAATGCAAGGTTCAGAAAACCAACTCAAAGGACCTGCAAACTGGTTACCTAGGACATCCTCACACTCTGAAGTCAAAGAAGGGATCGACAAAGATCTAGCATACGACTGGAAAACTATAAAGGGAAAGTTGAAAATTGACTGATACATGCAGTACCCAACCAACCCTTGGAGTTCAGGGTTTGCCTAAGAGGAAACTCAACATTAAAAATATACTTCTCAAGCACACCTATAATGGAAAAACATGGTAAAGTAATAACAGGTGGCTGGAGTGAAAAGTCATGAGAATCCTCTTTTAGGCAAACAATGCTTTTACTCCTATCAAAATCCGAGTATAGTGGTGGTTGATAATCATCTTCATAGGGTAAATCTAAGTGCTCGGGGGAGTACTCATCAAATTCCTCAAGGTAAGACCGAAAATCATCAGGAAAATACTGTACTTGGTAAACCTTGGGTGTTTGCAGAGATTCAGTAAAAATCTCATCTTCCTGTTGCCACTAGTCAAGAGCTTGCTGTGATAATTGCAAAGGCAACACTTGGAGATGACTCTTTATGTCATAGATGGGATCCATATCATAACTAACCACATCCCACCTACGTCTCCCAACATGTATGAACTCGTCAAAATCAACTATGTCAGTGTCAGTATCATAACAAATAGCTCCTGAATCAATTAAAATAGCAATGGTTTGGTTATTGATCATACCTTCCACTTCAATCATGTGGGACTGATACTCTGCTTGCTTGTTGTCCAGGGCTGCATAAATCTTTGGCACAGATCTACCCATGTCCTCCACTGTTTCAACTTACTGTATGTTGGGCACTTTAATTGTCTAAATGAATAGAAAATTAAGGCGTTCAATATAAATTGTCAACCCAGGGAAGTATGTTATTTCAATATAATTATGCACATTCTATGCTAGATTATGGAAGAAACACTAATCTAATTGTAGTAGGGAAAAAGAAAAAAAAAATTATTACTAACACAATTATGCTGACACAACTGGAGTTCTACAGAATTGAAATCACAATTTGAAATCTAAACTGATGAGTGTATAAGAATCCTAGATTACCTACTCTAATCTAACTTTCTATTTTACTTTTGCAGGAAGAAGTTCTCTACTAGTTACAGAAAGAAATCTACTTATTGCAAGAAAGTAATTCACTCTTTTATTTTCTTTTACTTGAAAACAAGATTTTAATCTAATGCAAAAAAAGGGGAAGTAGTTCTCCAATAGTGTTCAACAATTGACTTTTAATTCTCATGAGACAGATTTATGCACATCTAACAGGAAGGAACTAGACTATAACAACAACTGTATTCTAGAATTGTTTAACAGATAAACCATTCACATTAAAACAACTATTCTAGAATTCAAAACAGAGGGAAATCTGTGAGGAAGGTGGGCCCTTTCCTTCTCACTGAATCCTCTCAAAGAAATAGGCTACATTCTACTAAAGAAATTCAATCCACTCTTCTATTGATTTGCCAAAATGTTTTGTATAATAAGCTTTACTTCACTTCACTTTCTCACAGTCAAAATCCATCCCTCTGATTACAAAAGATCTGCTATTTAAAGTCAGAGTCATTCAGTTAAAACAAAATTAGAACAGCCTTGAGAATCCCCGATTCTCAAGCTGTTCGTATGATATCATTAATAAGAGATCTAGAACTAATATTGTAAGTTAAAACATGTAACAGTAGGTGTAGCATCTTTCATGATTGGTGGCATTTGTTGCAACAATTGTGTAATAGCAGAATTGGTGGCACCTGTTGCAACAATTGTGTAACATCTTTTAGGATTGGCGCATAGCTGTAACAACTTCCAAGATTGACACATAGCTGTAATAGCTTCCAATATTGGCACATAGCTGTAACATATGGTGTAACAACATCGACCATTCTTTAAGACTTGGCTGTTCTATTCATTTCGATCATTAGTTGAATCATTTTATGGGTAAAACATGTGAACGTTACCAATCAAACATGCTAAGTAAATGAAAATATAAAAGCAAGATAAATGATTCATACCTTGGGAAAAAAAGGTCTTCGCACGCATTAGCTTAGAGATGATAAGGTTGAATAGGCAAAAGATGTGATGAAAAAGGGACATTTCTGGGTCCTAACATGCCCCCTAACCAAAGACATTGCATGTCCTCATGCAAAACAAATTCAAACCTTTCTTTGTAGTTGAATTAGGGAACTGTCTCCTCCAGTGCAAAACTGCTAAGATAAATTGATAAGTGCCTGTATGAAAAATGATGTGTTAAAAAGAAAATCTGTGGTGTCAACATTCTGTCTGAGTTGCTTTGTCTTGAAGAACATAATCAATTTGAGTTTCTTGACTAACAACTTATGAGGGAAACAAAGGTTCTTGTTTGAAAGCTGCTGGTAAACCAACAACTGCCTTATGACGTTGAGATCTCCTCAGTTGTGTTGTTCTATGTGTAGCAGTAAGTGCATGTTCAATCTTGACTGAGAGAGTTGCTGGTCCTCCAGCAACGGACACTTTTACTATCTTATAACCTTCCTCAAAGTATATTTTTCCACACTCAAAGCACATGAGTTCTTTATTTCTTTCCATAACAAATTTTGTCAGTGCTATGATGTCCAAAGTAATCCCTTTTGGATTCTTCTGTTGAGCAGTCTCGAATTCTTGTTTTAGGGTATTTAACTCTGCTTTGAGGCTTTCATTCTTTGTTATGAGTGTAGTAATTTTGGAGTTTTCTATATTCCTTATCTTTCTCTCAATTTGGGCAAACAGTTGGGCAAGTGGTACATCCTCAACATTATTTGCAATTGGTTCTTGTGGAGCAGTTATACTGTCAATAGTTGTTTCTGGTGGAACAACTATTTCTTGTGTAACAACTGGGTCTATCATGACTACTTCTTATGGAACAGTCTCGTCTTGGACAACTGGTTCTTGTGGAACAACTTCATTCTGCCTGACTTGTTCTTGTATACCAATCCCATTGTTTGCAGCTGTCTCTACTGGCACTATTAGTTCACTGGAAGAGACTGGTTCTTGTGTGACAGTCCCTTGATCAATCATAGAGGATAATGGTTGAAGAATAGGAATATCCTGTTCCATAGCTTGCCATCCAATTGCTGCTTCCGCAAACCTGGTAGACCTATTTTTTCTCCTAGGTAAAATAGAAACGAAAGCAGAGGCTTTCTTCTTCGTCGCTGGAGGAGGAACATGCTGTTCTTCCTCAACAACACAAGTAGGAAATTCAGGTATACCTGGGTCTGCTATGATCTGGACTTCATTACTTGACGTATGATGCATAGAATCATCAGGCGAAGCCGATGATTCTGCTGTGATTGGAGTACATTCAGTCTGAATTGAGAGAATAGTTGCTTGAAGTTCTGGGCACAAAGTAAAACCTGGTATACGTATCCCTGTAGAGTTCTCTGTCACAGTAGTAGAAGGGTTCTGAGTTGCTGTTGATATAATTGGGTCAAGGTCTTTCCAACATTTTCCCTTGAATGGACGTTTTCTTTTTTGAGATAATCTACTAGCAGTGATAGTAGGGTTTGGAACAATTGTTGCAGTAATAGGTGGCTCTATCAGTGCAACAACAGAAGGGGTAGTCAGACTTGCTGTTGCAGTGGACCATTCTGACCTTGTGCACTTTCTAGGTGATCCAGATACAGGAGCAGGGGTTCTTTTTTTAGGAGCAGGGGGTAATTTTTCAATAACACCTGTCGCGGCCAAGGGATGTGATGCATGGCTCGGTGTAGTAGCTGTCTGTTCCTCATTTTGAGAAATCACAGCTATAGGCTGTGTCAATTCAACTCCATCAAGTTTTGTCTAGTTGGTGCTAGGATGGCCGCGGGTTGTGCGTTTAGTTCTCTGGGTCATCTTACGGGCAACGACAGTAGGGGTTTGGACTGCTGTTGTAGCCGAGGGAAGAGACTCAGGAAGAGGTCCAATCATATCTGCAGGTATAAAAGGTGGTTGGTCTACTACAATAGGTAATGGATTATTGGAAATGCCCATACCTTTGTGAATTAATAGTTCGATGAGTCTGTGATTAGAAAGGCAGTTCTTGGGGTTTTTGGATTTTTTTACAAAATGAGCCATGTTATTCAATGAATGGAGGAGGAAATAAGGAATGTTTATGAATTTTTGATGTCGTAGATGTGATAATAAGATGGAATCAGAAAAATAAATAACTTGGTACCTGCCTTCGCAGGTAATGTACCTTTTGACGAACTCTGCAACTTTCCCCCATGGCTCTGGTAAGGAATTGACATCCGCACCTCGCCTTTTGTCCAAATTTTCTTATTGTCAACGAGGAAAGATTTCTGAGCATCCAAAAGATGTGTTTTTCGGTTAAACCACTGGTCTCCTATTGTTGGCAACCCTGTGACAACAACAATACTTTCTTCTGATACTGGAATCCTTACCCCATTCACCATTGAATATCCTTCAGTAAGATTTTGACTAAACTCCAATACCTCATCCTCATTAAACCCCTACAGCTTCTTAAAATACGATATCCAGCCAGCCTGGAGAAATATTTGGTAGGCCTCTGGGTGTAGCAGAAAAGTATCCAAATTTGCGGGTTCATACCTCACAACTGATCCTCCCATGATGTTGCTTGAGAGTCTAACAAACACGTAGGAGGAGAGACTAGCACCTAAACCAGAAATGCAGCCAGTTCGAACGTGGTTTGCATGTAGAATATAATGTCTCAGCAAAAAGAAGTGTGGTCGAAAAGGTGGTGAAGGTGAGTATAAAATACCTTTTGGACGGCTAGATTTGGATTCCCNAACTAATTGGATTGGCTCCAGATGGATCACTTTAGCACAAGTGGTGAGAAA
Source organism: Picea engelmannii (assembly GCA_009831015.1). NCBI lineage: Eukaryota > Viridiplantae > Streptophyta > Pinopsida > Pinales > Pinaceae > Picea > Picea engelmannii. The sequence goes on along the minus strand of ML777304.1, from coordinate 664,579 downwards.
ACGAGAAAGCATGCTTTTATATATTCATTACTTTAACATGTAAGATTAGTCACGTACCTCATATCTTACTGCACATAACTGTCTGTCAAAGTGATCGCACTATCCAACCGCCATTTGAGTTGCATGGAATAGCTAACATGATGAAGGATAGTGTGAGAAATGATGATATGACAACTGGAGAAGATATGGAGTCCTTTCTGGAGATAATCAATTGGAAATCGCCGAATGTGAATTCAAGTAATGATGAAACAACACTTTCAGATAGAGAAGGCGGAAAAAAATAGCTGCAATATGAAAAAATTAGTGGTGCTGTAGCATGTAAAGAGTGTAGAGATGGAGTAGCAGTATTTGGCAGAAATGCGAAAAAGAAAAAGTGAAGTGGCAAGAAAGAATAACAACGATCAGTGTATCAGCAGGTATTTTGGCCAAAATGGCGGAGGTAGGTGTAACAACAAATGAGATGGTGTAACTGCATGAAAAGCGACCATTGTGTAACAGTAGGGAAATTTGCCAACTTATCGAAAATGGGTGTAACAGCAGGAAAATCGAAAAAGGGTGTAACAGTAAGAAAATCGACCAATTTATCGGAAATGGGTGTAACAGCAGAAAAATCGGCCAATTTATCGGAAGTGGGTGTAACAGCATGGAAATCAGTCAATTTGACGGAAAAGGGTGTAACAACAGGAAAATTGGCCAATTTGTTTGAAATGGGTGTAACAACATGGAAATCAGTCAATTTGTCAGAAAAGGGTGCAACAATAGGAAAATTGGACAATTTGTCTGAAATGGGTGTAACAGCATGGAAATCGGCCAATTTGTCGGAAAAGGGTGTAACAACAGGAAAATCGGCCAATTTGTCTGAAATGGGTGTAACAACATGGAAATCGGTCGAACGTTGCATCACTTAGTTTTTCAACTTCCATCAACTAATCGTTTGACTCCTTTTCTGTATTCATCCTTGTTGTTCATCAATTCACCTGCACACACAAAACTGCCTGATACCCTTCAAGGATGAATTTATTAGCATAACATAAAAAAAATCAAACAAAACAGAGAAATTTAAATTTTGCTGAGTTTATTTATATACAAGGTCTGAGAAAAATAAGTCCTAAGGTTGAGAAAGGGAAGGAGCAAGCTCCATTCCTTTTAAGAATTGATAACCTGTATCGGCTGAACATCTAGATTTGAATTCTGCCTTGGACAGTGGACACTGATACAGGCACAGACAATGACCATTTGCATGTAACTGTGTATCTGATCCATCAATAGTGATCAACCTGACTGTCCCATTGGGAAAAATAGTGTCTACCTCATAAGGTCCTAGCCATCGTGTACACAACTTACCTTGAAATTCTTTAAAGCGTGAATCATACAACAGAGCCCAATTTCCTTTCTGGAATAATTTCTTCTTGATGACTTGGTCATGCCATTTTGTTCTCTGTTTTTGAATCACCATAGTTTGATGAATAACGTCCAAATGCTTTTCATCAAGCTCATTGAGCTGCTGCAGTCTAGCCTTCTGTGCCATAGTCAAGTCAAGGTTGACTGCTGATGCATTTCTTAAGGTTTTGATTTTGAATTCAATGGAAAAAACAAGGCTTTTTCCATATACCAGCTCGTAAGGAGAAAAACCAATTGTGTTTATCCAAGTAGTTTAGTAAGCCTATAGAGCTTCATGCAATCTATCTATCCAATCCCGATGATGTTCTCTCACTGTTTTAGTAAGAATGGCTTCGATAACTTTGTTGGTACTTTCCACCTAGCCATTGCCTTGTGGATGGTATGGAGAAGCTATTCTATGTAAAACATGATATTTACTGAGTAGGGCTTCAAGTTTATGTGATGTGAAAGGGGGTCCTCATTAGTTATTAATTCTATGGGAACTCCAAACCTAACAAAGATATCTTCAAACAGAAATTCTAAGACAAATTCTTCTGAGGCCCTAATGAGTGCTTTCGCCTCGACCCACTTGGTCATGTAATCTGTACAGACCAATATATATACTTTTTGATTAGAAGGTGGGTTAATGGGCCCTATGAAATCCATGGCCCATCTCTCAAAAGGCTCTAACACTACCTGAGGTTGGAGAGGCATCTCATCCCTATGATTTGGCTGACCCATTCGTTGGCAACTGTCACAAGTTTGAACATATTTCTTGGCATCTTGAAATATGGTGGGCCAAAAATAGCCCGTCCTTAAAATTTTATGCCCGGTCCTTTTATCAGCAAAATGACCCCCACAAGGGCCATCATGGAAAGCCTTCAATAGATCATACACTTCATCATCCGTTACACATCTCCTGATTTCCTGATCCAGGCATGTGTAGAAAAGGTATCCTCCTATCCAACTATACCGAGCACTCTTCTGAATAATATTCCTTCTTTCTCGAGGAGATAAATGGGGAGGTACCTTCCCTACAACCAAATAATTAGCAATGTCTGCATACCAAGGTGAGTGAGAAGATACTACAAACAAATGTTCATCTGGAAAGGAATCATCAACAAGTAAATTATCATCATTTATATGTAATCTTGAGAGAAAATCAACAACCACATTTTCTTTTCCTGGTCTATCTACTATAGTGATGTCAAATTCTTGTAGTAGTAACAACCATCTTGTTATTCGGGCATTAATAATAGGTTTATTCATCATATATTTAATTTTTGTATGATCAGTATGAATAAAAGTAGGATATCCAGTGACATAATGCCTGAATTTATTGATTGCATAAACTGCTGCTAAGAATTCTCTTTCAGTAACTATATAATTTAATTCAGCAGGAGCCATGTTCTTGCTGATATAGTAGATGGAATAGGGATCTTTGTCTTCCTGTTTCCCTAGTACTGCACCAATTGCAGTATCTGAGGCATCTGAGGAAATGTGAAACGGAAGAGCCCAATTGGGCCCTCTCAAAATGGGAGCTGTGGACAATTTCTGTTTTAGATCTGTAAAAGACAATTCACAATTGTTAGTCCAACGAAATTCAACATCTTTTGTTAATAAAAAAAACAAGGGGGAAGCCAGTTTGGATTTTTTTTAATGAATCTCCTATAATATCCAACATTCCCTAATTTTTTTTTTACCTCGTTCTAAGTTGACGGAGTTGGAATGTCCAAAATTACCTGGATTTTGGATGGGTCTACCTGAATTCCTGCATAAGAAATGAAGTGTCCCAGCACTACTCCCTCACTCATCATCATATGGCACTTTTATGTACTTAAAAAAAGATGATACTGTATACATCTTTTGAGTAATTTTTCCAGATTAGCCAAGGCTTCATCGAAATCAATGCTATAAGGTGTAAAGTCATCCATGAATATACCCATACAGTCATTCACCATATTAGAAAAAATACCAATTACAACTCTCTAGAAAGTGGCTGGTGCATTACACAAGCCAAATGGGAGAACCTTGTAAGCAAATGTGCCCCAAGGGCTGGTAAAAGTGGTCTTATCTTGGTCATATGGAGCAATTTTTATCTGGTTATAGCCACTGAATCCATCTAAGAAAGATATTTTTTTTTTCCCAGCTAGGTTGTCTAGAACCTGATTAATAAATGGCAGAGGGAAATGATCCTTCTGCGTGGCTTTATTCAGGGCTCTATAGTCTACACAGACTCTCCATTTTCCATTCTTTTTAGGAACAATAACCAATTGTGAGACCCACTCGCTGTCTGATATAGGGTAAATGAAATCAGCATTGAGAAGTTTCTGGAGTTCCTCTTTAACATTTTCTTTAAGGTTTGGAATCATCCTCCTTTGGAGTTGGAAAATGGGTTAGCATTCTTATTTAATGTATATATGGTGGGTACATAGTTCAAAGGAAATTCCTTTCATAGCCATGTAATCCTAGGCAAATGCTTCTTTATTTTCAATCAATAATTTCATCAATCGACGAGTTTAAGCAGTGGATAGATTGAGATTGATGTTCAAGGTTTTTCCAGGTTCAATTTCTACAACGATGCTCTTGGAATTGACTTTAGGAAACAATTCGGCTGTTTCATCATCTGCTGTTACAGTTGAATCATTTTGATTTTCAGTGGTTTTTGAGAACATTTCTGAGCTCATGTCTTCCTGAGCGATGGGGTCGAAGACTCTAATCAATCAGTGGCGCGTGTTCTGTGTAACAAGAGAGGAGTCACATATAAAATAGTTGATTAATTCGTTCTCTGTCTCGTCTTTGAAACTCAGGGATTTTCCTATGGTTAGCACAGGCATAGAACTTTCATCTTCAGTGTCCATCCATAAAGAATTTTCAGGTTCTGCACTGGGTGTAACATGAGGATACATGGTCAGTTTTTTTGTGTTATAACCATCAGAGATGGTCATGGAACTAGATCTACAACCAATGAAAGCATCAACTGTATCTAACCATGGTATTCCCAGAATTAGAGGGTGTCCCCCCAGACGGGTTTTGGGTTACAAAATGACAAAATCAACAGGATACTCCCATGAATCCATGGAAATGACTAAATCATCTATTACTCCTTTTGGTCCGATGGTAGAATGATCAGCTAATTCGAGAACGATAGGAGTAGGTCAGACTTGTGTTCTAAGTTGCAACAATTGTGTAGTTTCTATTGGCATGATGTTAATTGGCACCCCTAAGTCGACTAGCACATCGGGGATATATGTCTGTCCAATTTTGACTGTGACTGTAGGGTTTCCTGGGTCGCCATATTTAATAGGTGGGTTTTTTCCTAACATCAGTTCAGACAAACCCCCCACTACATGCACTGTGAGGGGATCCCTGGGTTTTCGTCAAGGTATTTTTATACAGAGATATCTTATAGTCTTGGCATAAATAGGGAAATCTCTTATCGCTTGCAATAGTGGAATATTAACGTCCAGATTTTGCAATTCTCCTAAGATATTGAAAGATGGTAACTCCACAGGTTTGGTAATTGTCAGTCTCTCAGGGAATGGTGGGTCTGTTGACTCTATAATAGGTTGGTCAATTTCTTCTGTATCAACAGATGGTCTTTCCCCTGATTCCTTGTCTAATTCTGAAGATGGAGCGTCTTCAATTATTGGCTCGACTATTCTCCTTGATCTTAATTTGATTTCATCACAAGGCATAGGAGTAATAGACAAGGCTGGCACATTATGTATATCTATGTTCTGAACAAACTTATTATTTGGGTTTGGGTTAGGTTGCACATGCATCTGAGGTCGTAAAGGAGGATTGTTTAGTGGGGCATTGGGGGGTAACTTCAGCTGTTGTTGCTGATACTGGGGTTGGAACTGTTGTTGATAGGGGTTCGATTGGTGTTGGTTTTGATAATTGAGCTATTGTTGAGGGCCTCTCTAATATGGGTTCCATTGTCCATGATGATTATGTTGATGGGGCATAGGTAACCATGCATTGGGATCTTGATAAGGGTTTGACATATGATGTGGAGGGGGAGCATTTGTCTGGCCATATAGTGGCTGATTGTTCCAATAATTATGTGTTGCAGGAGAGAATTGAGAGTTCATACCTTGGCCTCTTGGCTGCCATTGTCTCCTTTGTGTAATTAGATAGGCAACCTATGCTTCCTCATTAGTTTCCTTCATTGATGCTTTTACTCCTGGTAGAGAGGGACATTGGTCAGTAGCATGATATAATTCACAAATAAGACATACGTAGACACTATTCAATGGGCACTCCCTTGGTGGATGTTTCTTTCTGCATTTTGGACAGAAAATGCACAATGCTTGCTCTGATTCTTCTTGTTTCTGCTTGATCTGCAAGGTGTCAATTTGTGAAGCAAAAGAGTTAATCATCTCTGCTTTGAAATTTTCTAACATATTACCTATTTCTGCTCTTGTTGCTCCTCCATTGGCTGATTTCTGTACCCTTGAAAAAGTGGTATCCTTGGTAGTTGACCTATTCTTTGTAGATCTTCGAGAACATATTTTACAGAGGTCTACAATGTCCTCATAGGATTCCTTAGATATATCTCCTTTGCCAAGCATATTTAGTATATCTAAACAATCTTCTCTAACTCCTTTTAGAAGAATAGTTTTCAAAATGTCTTTACTCACATCCGGATGTCCAAACCTTTGTAGATTATACTGGAGTCGTTCCACAAAATCTTCAAGGGTCTCATCCTCCTTCCGAGACATCTTGAACAATTCCTCCCTTTGTTCTCTTGTTCGACAATAGTCTTGGTACTTGTTCAGGAAAAGCTGCCTCATCTGTACCCATGTTGAAATGTTCTCTCCTCCTAGTCTCATAAACCATCTTAACACATTACCCTTCAATGTAGCTGGAAATAGTTTAAGCTTTTGTGCATTGGTAGTGTAGTCATAGCTTCTACACAAAATGTCAAATTCAAATAGAAAATCATCCAGATCCTCAGTAGACAATCCATGAAAATTTGGCAGAGTTGAGAGAGGTATTTTTTTCATAGGAGCCATCCCTCGTGTGGGAACATTAGAAATAGGAAAAACCAGGGTAGAGATAGTATTTTCATTATTTACCCGATCTTCGTTGTTTTGTGGGTTCTCTTGGTGGAACTCTTCTTCATTATCCCCTTGATTCTCCATATGTGCTATTTCTCTCCACTCAATATGAAAAGCGTCCCACTCTTCTTTAGTGACTATCCGACCATTGATCCGATAAACCTCTTCTTCTGGATTTTCCCTATTTCGAACTATACTTCCTTGATATTCAATGTTCTCCAGTGTTGCTTGCTGATCTGTTGGTGACAAAAATTCAGCTTTGACTTCAGCTTCAACTCCAACACTTGATGAAAGCGATGTTTCAATAAGGGGTAGTTTTGATGACTGAGGATTACATCTTCTTGGAGGGTTTGCAGGGTGAAAAATAGATCCTGAAGAAGAATATGCTCTGGCTATTATTTCATCAACAAATGTTTTCCTTCCTAGTGTAGGATTTCTTCGTCCACATCCTATGGTACCTGTAGGGTTAATATCTTGGGTAATACGTCCTCGCATTCCTCGATTCATGCAGACTAATCATTCCTTAAAAAAAAAACTAATGTGCTTACAAAAATCTATAATTATCTTCCTCGACAACATCGCCAAAATGTTGGGCACTTTAATTGTCTAAATGAATAGAAAATTAAGGTGTTCAATATAAATTGTCAACCCAAGGAAGTCTGTTATTTCAAGATAATTGTGCACAGTCTATGCTAGATTATGGAAGCAACACTAATCTAATTGTAGTAGGGAAAAAGAAACAAAAATTATTACTAACACAATTATGTTGACACAACTGGAGTTCTACAGAATTGAAATCACAATTTGAAATCTAAACCGATGAATGTATAAGAATCCTAGATTACCTACTCTAATCTAACTTTCTATTTTACTTTTACAGGAAGAAGTTCTCTACTAATTGCAGAAACAAATCTACTTATTGCAAGAAAGTAATTCACACTTTTATTTTCTTTTACTTGAAAACAAGATTTTAATCTAATGCAAAAAAAGGGGAAGAAGTTCTCTAGCAGTGTTCAATAATTGACTTTTAATTCTCATGAGACAGATTTATGCACATCTAACATGAAGGAACTAGACTATAACATCAACTGTATTCTAGAATTGTTTAACAGATAAACCATTCACATTAAAACAACTATTTTGGAATTCAAAACAGAGGGGAATCTGTGAGGAAGGTGGGTCCTTTCCTTCTCACTGAATCCTCTCAAAGAAATAGGCTACAATCTGCTAAAGAAATTCAATCCACTCTTCTATTGATTTGCTAAAATGTTGTGTACAATAAGATTTACTTCAATTCACTTTCTCACAGTCAAAATCCATCCCTCTGATTACAAAAGCTCTGCTATTTAAAGTCATAGTCATTCAGTTAAAACAAAATTAGAACAGCCTTGAGAATCCCCGATTCTGAAGCTGTTCGTATGATATCATTAATACAAGATCTAGAACTAATCTTGTAAGTTAAAACATGTAACAGTTGGTGTAGCAGCTTTCAGGATCGGTGGCATTTGTTGCAGCAGTCATGTAACGACATAATCAGTGGTACCTGTTGCAGCAGTCGTGTAACAGCTTCCAGGATTGGCGCATAGCTGTAACAACTTCCAAGATTGGAGCATAACTGTAACAACTTCCAAAATTGGTTCATAGCTGTAATAGCTGGTGTAACAACAACAACCATTCTTTAAGACTTGGCTATTCTATTCATTTCGATCATTAGTTGAATCATTTTATGGGTAAAACATGTGAATGTTACCAATAAAACATGCTAAGTAAATGAAAATATAAAAACAAGATAAATGATTCATACCTTGGCAAAAAAAGGTCTTAGCACGCATTATAGTAGGCATTAGCTTAGAGATGATAAGGTTGAATAGGCAAAAGATGTGATGAAAAAGGGACATTTCTGGGTCCTAACACATTACATTGTGAACAACCCTTCCTTTTTCACCTCTGTGAGGACAATCTCTCACCTATGGTCTCCTTTACAACCCCAACATTGCATAGGTGGCTGCTTTGGCCCTTGACTCCCTGTGTCAATCGTTTTGGGTTCTTTAGGCATTTTCTATCCTTGTGGATTATTTTTGAAGAATGGTGGCTTAGCTCCCTTCTTCCTTTAATCCATCTTGAATTTCTTATTGTCTTCCCAATCCTTTTGGAAAGTTGGCCTTGCTTTCTGCTGAACATATAGGCATTTATCTCACTTTATGGTCTCTTCTAATGTCTTGGGATCATCATACTATATTTTGTCATTGATGAACGATGGCAATCCACTCAAATACCTTTGAATTTTGACTGTCTCATCCTTGATGAAAGAGACATACTTCAACAGTTCCAAAAACCTTCTCTCATATTCATCTATGGTCATACTTCCAAGCTTGAGTTCAAAGAACTCTTTCATTTTCTTGTCATAGTATCTCTTAGTCAAGTACTTCTTGAATTCCCTCCAAGTAACACTTTTCTCTTCAATGTGCTGCACCTGCACAAGTTGATCCCACCACATGGAGGATTTTCCTTTGAGTTGATAGATAACAATTCTACCTTCTGCATGAGAAGAATAATCATGCAATTGAAAATACTTTTTCATGCCCAACAACCATGTTTCTGCATCTTCATCCTTCTTGTGCTCACCATCAAATGTAGGAGGTTTAATTTTGTTCATTTCTCCTCGCAACTCATCCACCCTAGATCTCTTATACCTTCTGATAGGGGATAGACTTGAGCTATTGCTTGCTCTCTTATTGGAATGCCTTGGGGAATGATGGTGATGTCTACTAACACTTTTTGCTTTTCTTTTCTCCTCTGAAGGCTTGTGACTCCCAGATTTACTTGAGCCACTCTCCTTAACCAATTTATTTTCTTTTATGTTCAAGCCCTCCAATAACTTCATGTTGATGTCATCCTGCTGCTCTTTGTCTTTCATAAGCCTTTCATTATCAACTTTATGGCTTTGGACATCCTTCTGCAAATTCTTAATGGTCTCAGCCATATTCATGTTTTCATTCCTTTATTCTCCATGTCGGTTGGAGTTCGTTCCTTCAATGCCCAAATGGACATCCACCCCTCTACTCTCATCTTGCTGACTGTAATTCCCCTGTGCTTCTTCCATTCCTATGCACTCCGTACTTGTCTGATATGATCTAGTTGTTGTTAATTCTGCAAAATGTGCAACCATCGAAACTTATCAGGCTAACAATTCAATAATTCATGAAAATATGCACCACTTCGGTTCACTATATACACATCAGAATTATCTCTCCCGATTTCCTAGTGTTATCACCATGTCAATTCTAGATACATCTAATGTTATCACCATGTCAATTCAGAGATACATTTGTGCAAGAAGGTGGTTTTCCGAAACCACTTTCGCCAAAATGCGATATCACGTGTCTCAACATGTCAAATCCACCACTCGTGGAGCGGGCGATGGCTAGTCAGTTCACCCTGCTTGACTCGTTCGGTACTTCGCAACCATGTGACGTCAGCTGGAAACTGCCATGTAATGAACTCAAAAGCTAATAATTTGAAATGGATTAGCCGAGCATGGCAACCCAACGCTCTTGTATGTAATCCGTCTGCGCTTCATAATTGGAATTCTATAACTACCAATCCTCAAGTATGAAGGTGTTTGCGTATCCATAACTGAAGTAATCTCCTAACTGTTCAACTTTCTGCTTTCTATAAAAGAATTTCGGTATCCACAACCTGAGATACATGGACAAGGCTAAATCGAGTGAGACTAGTTATTCAGGCAACATGCTAGACTTTCCTGCGAATAAGGAGGAAAGGGTCCTTGCACACATTCTAGCAACTAAATTCCACACATAGCTGGCTATAGACTCGTGGTTGGAAGTCAGGCTGAATCCCACTATGAAGGATTTAGTCATCAACAAGCTAGTCGCTAAGACAAAAAGGAGAAAGCGACAGAGGAAGGAGGAATCCATGGCCGAGGCAGCCGAAAGTGTCGGAGAGAATCAACCGGTCTGGTTAGATTCTTTAAAGGAGGAGATCACTAAGCTGAAGTGAGTATTCAACTAAGATTAAGCATATTTTAGCGAATTTTTGAACAACTGGTAGCAGAGGTAAGGAGTACCAGAGATGATAGGCCTGTTCTTAAATGGACCTTTTTACAACAGGCTAACTGCTGCCATCCCCCTTTTGTAATTTTGTGATTAATACGATTATATAAATACAGAAGCAGATTTTAGACCGTTTATTATGAAATTCTATCTAGTGGTGTTATGAATCTTGTTTTCTTTTATAGTATGCTTTTCTTGTAAGCTTATATTTCACTTTCATTTGTCTGAATCAGAGGAAATCTAAAACTCAGAATTCTTTTTAATTAATGCTTCAATGTGGTTGTGTGTTTCTTTTTTCTTCTAATATTATGCAATTTAAACTTAGACTCATCGCCTTCCAAGTGATTTCGCGCGCACTAAACTTCGAACTGTACATTTATATTTATCATGCATAGCAACATCACAAGGTAAAACGCTTTTCCGCGCACCTATATCCACTATGTATTTCTTTTGCGTTGCGCCGACAACTTACGTGCGCTACTTTTTGCGTTGTGTGCCAATATCCACTGCACATAGTTTTGGTATCGCGCACCGATACTCCAAATGCATTTCACCCTATGCATTGCACCATGTCAAAGTTCAACATGTTCCATCACGCACAATTACTACGCGCACCATTGAACAAACTGTTGCAAGACAACTTATACTCATACTATGCACGTACCAACAAAACTCCTCTATGTTAAGTAATACTTGCACACCCCATGTGCACATTACTATGTGCATGCTCACCGCACAAGGCTAAATTTAGCACGTGCATCCGCACATAATAATATTCCGCGCGATGCCACAATTTACCGCGCAAACTTGCATGCCAACGTTTTCTGCATGGTGCCACAATTTACCATGCATGCCAGCACACCAACATTTTCCATGGATGCTTCGTGACTTGAATTTTGGTCACTTCGAATTTACTCTTCTGTGAATGTTCGCTTCACCTGAATCCCTCTGGCCCATCCAGGATCAGTGTTGAACTGAAGCTCTGATACCAATTTATAATGTTCCCCCGACCACTCGCAGGCCGGGGGACGCCACTCTAGAGAAATCTCTCATGCTCTGACACCAGTTGGTAACATCCCCAGCCTTATACAGGCTGGGCCATGCTACTCTAGGGAACACTTTCATTCTCTTACTGTGGAACATAAGGTAACATACAACTGAGCTATGCCACATAAATTTTTCTCTTAAAACTGCATGCAACTTAAACATGTACATACAACATTCTTGCGGAAGCTTTACATATAAACATAAACGAACCATTACATTCTATAATATATGATTTTATACTAAAATAACAGTAACCACATATATGCAGCATATACAAGTAAATACCCATAAACATACAGGAAACTATAATCACATATATGATAAACCATAACATAAGCACATAAATAACAACACAACATATCATTTTATCATACGATTGTTACTTATCTTGGAAAGATTGTCACTAGATGCATACAGACCATCCACGAACCTCCTAGCCTTAGACTACACTGTTCATCACTCTCAACAATGAGTCATCCTCGAGCTGGGACTGAACTCCACCCGGGTAAAGGTTTCCTAACCAGGCTAAGGCTCATGGACAACAGGAAAGACTCCGTCTCAGGCGCTCACTCAACTAACAACCTATAACCTCTCATTCCCCACATTCCTGTCCCACCCAACGAAGTGTGCCCCTTCGCTACTCAACAATCCCTTGGCTGCCTCACTTCCCTTCTAGGGCTCTAGCAACAGGTCAGATCGGAAGTCTCAGAGCGTTGTAGCTGCAGTTTAGCACCTTCGAGAATCAATCCCCATCAATTCTCACGCTTAGAGAATTGTGCACAGGCCTAACAACCCGATTCTTCAATCCCTCTCCAAGCTAACCAGGTACACCAACTGGAAAAGGCTATGGGAACAGGCTCAGAAATGGAGAAATGGATGTCTCAAGGATAACGGACTGCGTGAGTGAAAAATGGTCATGGAATTATTGACTGGATAACTGAGTGAAGGAAGGAATCACTATGAAACTCCTCGTGAAAGGGATGGTGAGAATGATGGTCCCCACTACTCATGAGAATCCTCGTGAAAAGTGACCAAATGAGTTAAGTCCCCCCCATGATATGAATGCATGTACCCAACTTGACACTTGTCATATCGAAAGTTACTTTGGTCCACTTGTCCCCAACTTTAGGACTTAGGATAAAATAATTATCCATACTTTATGCTTTAGGAAATATTAATATAATATTCCCTTGACTTTTGGCCCTCCCTTTCCCTAACTGGTGAAGTTCAGTCCCCCATCTCTTTTATCGTGGTCGGTCTGCGTGCAACGATGTATTTTATATTAATCATGAGTCATGTACAAAATAGGCGCATTGGCCTTTAACATCTAGGCGTTCCAGACTAATACCAAAACATAAGCATCCCAGCTTATAATAACTGGCTCACTAGCTTATAACACATATCATATACACGAGGCTCGTTTTCCTCCATACTGCGCGCACTTTAGTTACTACGCGCGGTATCTGAGAATGTGCATACTACATCATTTTACTACGCAGTTTATGCACACACTATGCCATATGGAGTGCATTACAAAATGATGTCAAAACAACTCACCAACTTAAGTACACTTATAATACATTTACAATTAGGTTTGGTCGAGGGATATAACAGATGAATTCGTGGAACAACCCTCAGATACAGTTGAGGAACACATTGATGATTTCATACAGGTAGGGAGACGTAGATGGGATGTGAGTTGTTTCGGTATTGATATATATCCCATTTATGATATTGAGGGTGGATCTCAGGAAGAGGGGGTTGAGTTTTCATCATCATATGAGTGGTCCTCATACATACATGATTCAAATGCTTTGCAGCCTAGTGATGATATGGTTACAGATTTGTTCCACCCCTTTGAGGATGACTTGTCACAACATACTCAGAGTGATCCTTAGTCATCATTTGGTACATACCATTTTGAGGATGCATATTTGTTTTACGAGGGCTTCTAATTGTTGTGCTCTGATTTTGAGGAATACTAGAACATGGCCACCTCAGAGTAGTCATAGATTCATTCTTCATAGCGAAAGTATTTTCATCTTGGAGATTTCCATGGAGATTCACAAGGGAAGAGATGATGTTCTTCTACACTTGAGACTGTTCCTTACCTCTTACCCTCTTCTCCAAGAGACCATGCAATATTCTTCCGATCTCTCATTTCCTATCAACCCTCAACAAGCAGCGATTCTTTATGCATGGATGAAGATGAGCCTTCGTCTACATATAGTAGCCCCCTTCAGGGATGGATTGAGTAGTCTTGTGGCTACACTTTCGGGAAAGATGATCAGGCTAATGGTTTCTCTTTCCAGTAGGATTTCCTCCCTCCCACCCATCTTCATGAGTTCTATTTCACTATTGGTTATATGTGTGCTTATACTTTGATGAGATGATCAAATGGTTGCACTGGTTGTATGACTTCACCTGACATCATCCATCACGTGATCTTCAAGGCCCCAAGGCCCCAGGTAAGTAGGTAAGTCATTTTGATTCCCTGCATTTGCATCTTGATTGCTCATACTAGTTTAGATGCATTTCATTTTCATTTTTCTCTACTTGCACTATTGATTTCATGCTTAGCTTAGATTTTTTTTGAAAAAATGTCAATTTTTTTTCTAGCTTATTTGGATTTGATTATGATCATACGAGAACAAGGATGAGTAGGCCATCCTGCACTTGACAGTTTGATGTTTCCTTGCAGGAAAAATTCTACCAAGAGATGTTGCGGTTCTCATGCACTCTACGACGAGCACATCTCCCCAAGTATGAGCCAAATGTTATCCCCATTTTGTGGATAACTAAGGATATCATGTCTAGAGGCCCTTAGGTTGCAGATATGGAGTGTTGAGAGACTACATGACCAACAATAACCTTTTACACAGATGAAAAACTCACTCACCACCACAGATGATCACAGTTTTGCAGATGGCATCCACCACACCAGTTGACTTTCGGAAGGCAGTGGGCCTTTCTCCATGAGGTACAAGTCAATATTATGGTGAGAATCATTTCAATATTTAAGCCATTTGATTATGTCGTATCTTATATTTCTCTAGATTTCATGATATATGCTTGGACATTATGCATTTTTCCATGCTTCACCTTGGTGGTTGACATTATGCCTTAGTAACTGGTTTTCCTTGGGGATGGGTTTGCTACTGGGAATTCCCTTAATGATCCATCGTACCATTATTGACCATACATGCCACTTTCCATTATTGCTCCCCTCCATTTCCTTATCTCTTGGTATTTTAGGGTGTATTGACCCAAGAAGGGGTTGTCCATCATTCTATGGGAAGAGGGGCTTAAGGCCCAGAGGGGTTGATGTTGGGTTAAAGATAAAATTCTTATATAAACCTTCCAGATGCTTTGCCCAGGGATCACCCACGAAAGAAATGAAACACTTATCTTTGAGTAAATGGGACCCACAATATAATAAAGAATGCTTAGAAGGTTAGTTGAAGGATAGAAGGTCTCATCATGAGCCAAACTATCATGTCCATGAATATCTAGTGGTATGACATTACCATCATCTTGTCACCAAACCAGGGTAATGACTCTCAGTTGCATGGATGAGAGAAAGGGGGTCTCATCACGAGCCAAACTTCTCATTTCCACTAGGTGTTTGTGGGTGACATTACCAT
Source organism: Picea engelmannii (assembly GCA_009831015.1). Taxonomy (NCBI): domain Eukaryota; kingdom Viridiplantae; phylum Streptophyta; class Pinopsida; order Pinales; family Pinaceae; genus Picea; species Picea engelmannii. Next base: position 649,369 of record ML777304.1, on the reverse strand, counting down.
CATTTGGTCACCACGCCAGGGCAATTGAAAGAAAACAAAGAAATATAAAAGGCAATTGACTGGCTTGGAAAAAGTGCATTGCGGATGAAGGTACCACACACCCTCTACAAAGGCACCCATGAATGAGATACTACAACCCCTTATATTTCATGAGCCATATTCCCATTAAGTCTTGACCCCAACCACTTCATCCACTTTACATGGCTTAGAGAGGGATCTCTTGCAAACTCTCCTTGACCTAGGGCAAGATCTACCCAATAGGACACCTCGTCAACCCTCCCATATTCAAGATTGAGAAGTCGCATAGTTTCTTTGAGTAGTTAATTATTTGATATAGTGATCTTTCATGCACATGCTTAGATGGATTATTTATTGATTGGATTCACTTATCATGATGTTATGACCTGATATCCTTGGAGGGCGTGCTCATTTGTCTTTGTAGGACCTAGTTGGTGGACATTTTTGGGAGAGCAAGCTTAGATTAGGCTTCCATGGGGCTACAAGCCCACATGCTGGATGCCAGGGGCCCACATGCCGGATGAGAGAGATCATACTTGGAAGGCCTTGATGATGACTTGGATGACATAGCCCAACCCTCACTTGTGAAACTATTTTCCCAGGAGGGGAAAAGCATCCTATTTTTGAGCTTGATGTCATGCTTGGGGGGCTAGGGCATGGTGGTGAGGTGCCACTCTTTTGACACATAGAAGTTTTGAGGAGAAGAGGGTCTTCACCATGATGAGAGAGCTTATATGCTTGACACGTGGCCTTTGGAGGCCTACCCATGCTTCTCCAACACCAACGACTTCCTTAAAGTGGCAAAACGTCCCCTAAAAGGGTGACGTCATTCTAAATTAGGGTTTTATTTGTGCAAAAGTGAAATTTTAAAGGAATTGTTTACTATTATTTTGTAAAAAGGGGCAAGATTAGGTTTTTTAACCCCTAATCTTGTGTTTTACCCTAAAATATGTGGACAAACTATGTTAGCTACATTTTGTATAAATAGAGATCATAAGTTCTCATTTTTTAACATAACTCTCCCTCATGGTGAGAGGACTTGGTCTGAAAATTTTCGCTCCACTTGGCTCTTTTTATCTGTTGTGAACTTGTTTATGGATATATTGATGAATGGTTGATGGAGGAGTGAGGCAATAGCCTTGGATGATGTTTTTCTAGCTCTTATGGTGGATTATCTTGGCATTTTTCTTGATCTTGGTATGGTCTTTTACTATTATGCTATAATTTTTCAAGTCAAGTATTGTTATGCTAGGATCTAGGTGGGAAGTATAAGGGCATACACCCCCACCATAGTCTTCATCATTTTATTGCTTCATCTCATTGATTATACAAGGGTTTATTTAGAGAAGTATAAGGGCATACACCCTCTTAGCTTAAACCCTAGCTAGAGAAACTTGCCTTGGGAAGTAAAAGGGATTACATACCCAAGGAGGTAGATTCTATAGCTCTTGTTTATTTGATTCCATTAATCCAATAGTAAAGGCACCGATCATAGTTGTTTGCATTGGAGATATAAAATCATTGCCTTGGGAAACACACTTTTTGATCTTTTGAAAGGTTTCTTGCTTAAAGTTGATTTGCCTCAATGAGAGGAGTATTCCCCCACTAGGGCATCCCCTCTCTCCCACTATTCTAGTTGCTGTTATAAAATTTAACCTACATCCATTAGGGTTGAATAACCCTAGCTGCTAACACTCTCATAACTTCTAAACTAACCCTAGACTAACTCCTAAATTTTGCTCACTTACGCTACTAACTAGGGCACACCTTTTGGGATAGTTCTTGGCAATTTCTCATGGTTTATTTTTCTGTTCAATTCCATTGAATTCTACAGCCATAAGGATGAAATTTTCTGCAGAAAACACATTTTTACAATAACCATCGTCTCTTGCTTCTTAAGTGCCATCTTTCAGCCTATATTCATTGCCAATCTTGATGCTGATTTACTTAACTAGTTTAGATATTTGTATGCTGATTTAGATGTTTTACTTGCTGATATAAACTGTGATATATTGCTGAAAATTAGGGAAAACAATATGAAATTGCTGATCCAACCAACATATATCATTGCAAAGTATCTTTTCCTATGTCTCGGGTAGGTACAATCATCCAAAGAAGCACTATACCTGTTGGCAAACAATTACTTGACTTACAAGACATATTTTCCCACCTTTCATCCCACTTAGATTTGACCTCTAAGGGATTCACTTCCATTCATCTCCATCCCCATCTCAATCCCCCTAGAGTCATAGGGATTGCCTCCTAGAGTGACTAAGTTACCCTTGAAGTGCAGGACCTACATCGAGGTGACATTGGGTGTAGGATTCCCAAGTTGTAGCACTTGATTTGTGGTTGGGTTGAGATTTTCCCAACCTACAACTTGCGCTATAACAGACCCCTTTACAAAGTGGGGGATAAAATTTATAATGTGTAAGCCAGTGTAAGCTAGTGGCCATAATTTCATCATCGTGGTTGATGACTACTTTACTAGGTGGGTTGAAGCTATGCCTACTTCTTCTAAAGATGGAACCATGTAGGTGTTTTTCATGTTCAATCATATCATTGCTAGATTTGGTGTTCCCAAAACGATTGTTATTGATCATGGGTCTCATTTTCAGAATAATATGATGAACGAATCAATAACCAAGTTGGGTTTTCGGCATGAAAAATCATCACCTTGTTACCCTTAGTCCAATGGTCAAGTAGAAGCTATTAATTTAGTTTTGAAGACTATGGTACAAAGGATGGCAGGGAAGCACAAAACCGACTGGAACCTATTACTTTTTTTGACATTATGGGCATATTAAATCTTAGTCAAAATTGCCACTATTTTTACACCTTTTCAACTCATTTATGTAGTGGAGGTAGTGTTACCGATTGAATGAGAAATACCTTCGTTGAAGTTGCCCATAGAACTTGTACTTGACACCTCTACCAAGGAAGGTCATTTCGTGTATTTGGCTCGTCTTGATGAACATTGTTGAGATGTTGCATTGGCCAATGAGACTCATAAGAAACATGTAAAATCCCTACATGATAAAAGTGTTCGACCTTGTATTTTTGTGGAAGGAGACTTGGTTTTGGTCTATGATCGGAACCATTATAAGTTACAAGTAGGAAAACTTGAACCTCTTTGGCATGGTCCTTACATTGTTAGTTGTGTATTGTAAAAAGTGACCTATTCGTTAGTTGAATATGAAGAGTATTATTTGTATGAGCCCCTGAATGGGATCTACCTGAAGAAGTACTATGCGTAATCCAAAAGGTTGTACCGTACTTTGTACATTGGTGTATTTTTAAAAGTTTTTTGTACTTTTGTACTTTTGCATTTGGTTGGTTTGGTTTGTAAAATTATCATGCTAGGTACTTGATTTGTAGATGTCGATGTTTATCGAGGTCTATGTAGGTTTCAAAAATAGAGCCAACCATAGTACCCAGAACATCACTTCCATCATATGGGTGATCTTTTCACCCACTAGCAAACTGGCGAGTTCAAGGGCATATGTCTCGATCCCGTGACCAACAACGTTGCAGAATATAGTGTGGTCATCAAACTTCCTTCTGAAGCCATTTCTCTCATAATCAACATGTTAGTTGTGTATTTGGATTCATAGTTAATGGTATCCCAATTGAATAATGTCTATCTTGTCAGACATCCTACACTTCTTAGGAATTTTTTAAGGTTGTGACTTCTTGAGCAATAATTTGATTTCATTTATTATGATCATGTTCCTAGCATGCTTCTAGAAGTCTAAACACATTGGTTGATTCATTGGCTAATTATGTGTTAGATTGCTACTTATCACATTAATTCAAGCATGCATGTACAATAAACATGGAAAAATAATCACATCATTTGAACTTATAAGCGAGAACTAAACCATGTATATATAATATAACAAGGTGCGTACATTGTGTTTATTAAATATATAGTGTACAAAATTGAGCTACATGGCCCATAATGATACAATGTCCAAATATATTTGGTCTATACATTTGAGGCTGCTACAAAAAGGGGAATGAATATCACCTATTTATCCTAAGGCACACGTGTCTCATGATAGCATACAATTGCATTAGCTACCTACCTCAGTAGCCAGACAAAATGACGTGGCACTTGCACCATGTGGTGCTGCAATCTCCGAGGGACCTCTTGGATTCTCATCATTAGTACACCCATGGTGAGTCCTTTGAGGTTCCTCCACACCTCACAAAGGTTCTAAACTTCATCCTCATAGCCCTCTCGGCTACTACTCATCCCTAATCCCATGGTGGTTCAAGACCATCCTTACTAGATGGACTGGTCCCACAACTATGTCGTGCATAAAACTTGTTAATTACACTGCATAAACAAAAAATATAATATTTTGAAAACATATATTATAAATTAAAAAAATCCTAAAACACTTGATACTTTTCTTATTTGTGTCTCCCCATTGAGCTTCGGAAGGGAGTACGAGTTCTAGGTCATGTCTAAAGTTAATGCCAACATATGGGTAGTCCTTGATGACTATTATATTATCATCCCACTAGTCAAAGAAATCCTATCCGAACATGCTCACTGGTAGGTTGCCCGCAAGGTGAGCCATGCAATTGGTCTACCTCCATATATTAGGATCAATAAGCCCAACAAATGATTAGAAACGCATGGCCACATCTCCGGGACCCTCTTCAAGAAAAAGGAAACCAACATCGAACCATAGCCAAATTGTTTCTATCAGTATTTTCTATGTCATGTCACTTGTTCCATCAAGTTGACTAGCAAGCCAATACACTAATCAAACATTGTGGGGTTTAGACACCCTGGAGGATAATGTACATGAGCCCAAGATGCTATGTGGGGTGTTATAGAACCAATTACTCAAGTGATCATGAAGAGGGTAGTGCAAAGGGGTGACTACTAAAAATCCTTGATTTGCAGTTGGTTGCCGCTTTTCCTCGACCCTAGTCGATAGTGAGAAACAATGTAGTCATCCACAATACCAACACCATCACCTCTACCACCTCCCTTCAAGACTATTGGCTTCACATTCTGAGATAAACCTACAAGGAATTACATATCATCCACATAAATATGCAAAATCTGATGATCAACTCAGAAATTTTGTTGGTCCGAGTCCTATAAACCTATCAATTTTTGTAGTAACACAATCTTGCTTCTTGTTAGTCCCTAAAGTTTCACTTAAATATGAGAGGGAAATCTAGGGCATCATCAAGTTATTGCAATGATTTTATGGGTAAATTTTTCATTTAGGTTTTGAACTGGTTGAAGGTTGGGTTAAGGATAATGTGAAAAATCTGTCTCAAACATGCAAGAGCGAAAACATATCTCAATGGGTTAGTAAATGGTAGTCAATCTAATGGATCAGATTACAAGAGAAATATAAAGAAATGGGAAATATTTAAGCTTTCAATTTGTCCACTCACACATGAAACTCTTGATTCTAAATATCATTCAAGACACAAGAGAAAAATACTTGAAAACAAATCTGATTATGAACAAACAATCAATAAAGTTTTCACTGGTTTACTCATAAACAAGATACATCATATGCATTGCAGAAGATTAACATGCATTAAAGTAGGAAAAAGATAGAAAAATAGACAAGAATTAGAAATCTAACCATCATATTGCCTTTAGCATTTAGTACCAATTGAAATATATGGTTGTCTTTACAATAGAGTGTTCTTCAAAATGGGCAATTGATTCCCAAAACAACAACAACCCCCTCTAGATTCTGTCCATCTACAGAGTTTATATAGAAAGAGTACATAATTATCAAGATCCAAAAGAAATGGATCTGAAAACCTCCTCATCCGTATTTAGTTTTATGTTTCAAATAATCAAGGAGGATATCATATCTATTCTCCAATTCGAATTGATGAGGTGGCTCATCAACTATTGTCTATGAGTTATTTTAGGAAAATAAATCTGGCAAATTCCTGAAAATAGGGTCCAAAGATCTCTTCGTATATCAAAAACCATGATATCTATGTAAAAAGTGAGAGAGGTTTTTGTGAATGGGCCCATTCCCAACAAAAAATTCTTTTTGTTTCCAAAAATTCATCTCTAGATTATCTAAAACCTCGCCCAAAATTAGTGACTAAAACATGAAATCATTTATTGTGAAATTATGAAAAATAGGACCCAAAGATATATTCGAATATCTCAAACTGTGATAGATGTGTAAAAACCAAGAGAGGTTTTTGTGAAGGGTCCCATTCTCAACAAAAACCTCTTTCAGTTTCAAATAATTCATCTCCATAGTTTCAAAAACTACTCTTGAAGAGAAAGACTAAAGCAGGGAAAAACAAAGTATTGCCTGTATTGATTTTTGCCCTTTTTTTTTTACATTTTTCAGAGCTCTCCTCAGGTGCAAACTTATTCAGATCAATGAATAAATTTGGCTTTATTTCTTTGAAGTCTCCAGGTTCCTCTTTAGGAACTAGAAACTTATCCTGAGGTTGGGGATCTACTTCCATCTATTCTTTCTGCTGCATCTTCTTCTTGGGCCCTTAACATTATTGCCTCAACTATATGGACAACCTGTTCTATTTGTCGAATCTGTAACCAACGCTCAACAACAAAGTTTTCCATCTTTTCATATTTAGATAATTGGTCGTGTGCTTTCTTTTTTTTCTTCATTTTCTCACAACTCCAGTGAACTAATTTCTTGCTTATGGTTTCTAATAGATCCCTCAAGGCTTTCCACCTTTTTATCCAGTTCACTAATGTAAGCTTTAATTCGATTCTATAATATGTGGAATAAAACTCTTCAAAAGAATCGAAATTTAGATGCCAAAATGGATCATACCTCCGGCCATTGATGCTGCTTGAGTTTGATTAATTGCTGTAGAAGTTTTCCCAGTTCCACACTAGTTTTTCTTTCCGTATGGCACTTCCAAGCTCTGCTCACTTTGATTGATGGTGTAATACTGAAGGGAATTGATTGAATGAATTAAGCAAGCTTGGGGACCAAAACGAAATCTTTATAGCCAAGCTTCCATCAAGCTTTTGTTGGCTAACTATTAACTGTTCCACATATCTAGGTAGAGAATCGTATGGAGTAATGGACCATTCCAGAAGCTCCCAAATGAGAAAATGATTCCAGTTGGTTTCCAAATGAGCTATGGCAGTTGAGTAACAATTTGGGTTGGTTTCCAAATGAACTGTCGACGGTTTAAACAGTTAAGGGAAATACGGTTCCGGTTGGTCGAATGAGCTGACGACGAACGGTTTCAGTTGGTCGAATGAGCTCTGGCAGTTAAGGGAGCTTACATTCTCCCACTTGGTCCATACTTACAATCTTAATGTCTCATCTTAAAAAATATTGATAATATGTATTAAGTAATAGATACATGAATCATGGCGATAAGTCCTCTTATGACGAGTATTATCTTCCATGTATTACTATGTATTTATTTCTTTTATAATTTATGTGGCAACAATTTCTTAATGAATAAACCTTATGTTTATTCTTGGTCCTACACAGATGAATTCTCTCAAATCAAATTAAGGTGCACATAAATATGAGGAAAACATAACAATAATTAAGAATTTCATTAAAATAACATTGTCCATACAATGAGAAACTACATAATGGAACCAAGTACCATATTCATTACATGTTCCTTGAATTTAAATGGTGGCATGCTCTTAGTCAAAGGATCAACGATCATTAACTCAGTGCAGACGTGCTCAATGACCACTTTCTTTTCTTTAACACGTTCCCTTATGGCTAAATACTTAATGTCGATGTGTTTATTTCGACTCCCACTTTTGTTGTTTTTAGCCATAAAAACAACAGTTGAATTGTCACAATACATTCTCAATGGCTTGGAGATAGAATCCATAATTCTAAGCCCAGAAATGAAACTCTTAATCCATACACCATGTAAATTAGCCTCAAAACAGGAGATGAACTCGGCTTCCATAGTGGAAGTGGCAATCAAGGTCTACTTGGCACTCCTCCATGATACAGCTCCACCGACCATCATAAAAATGTATCCCGATGTTGATTTGCGTGAATCAACACATCCAACAAAGTCAGAATCTGAGTAGCCAATTACTTCCAAATTGTATGTCCATCTATACATAAGCATGTAGTTTTTGGTTCCTTGAAGGTACCTCATTACTTTCTTTGCAGCTCTCCAACGGTCTATACCTGGATTACTCTGATATCGTCCCAACATTCCCATAACAAATGTAATGTCGGGTCTTGTGCAGACCTGAGCATACATTAGGCTTCTGACAACAGAAGCATATGGAATGTTCTTCATTTGTTCCCTTTCAAAATCATTCTTCGGGCATTGGTTCAAATTGAACCTATCACCCTTCACAATGGGAGCTATACTTGGTGAACAATCCTTCATCCATAATCTCTCTAAAATTTTATTAATATAGGTTTCCTGAGACAGACCCAAGATGCCTCGAAATATGTCTCTATGGATCTTAATGCCAATGACATAATATGACTCACCCATATCCTTCATATCGAAATTTTTAAAGAGGAATTGTTTCACCTCATACAACAAACCCTTATCATTGGTTGCTAGCAAAATGTCATCCACATATAAAACAAGAAAACAAATTTTACTCCCACTAACTTTCAGGTATATACATTGATCCATAATGTTTTCTACAAAACCG
>ML777304.1:618235-630763 GCA_009831015.1 Picea engelmannii | reverse complement strand
ACATTAAGGGGAAATTTTCACCCCCCTTGGATTAATGTTTTGCTTTTGTCTTCTACTATGCTCACAATTTGTGAGAATTTATTCATGTACGCAATTTTTGACATACTCTCGAATTAGTTCAAGAAGCAAATGGGATGGGTTTCGCAAGACGTTCACAAGAAGGTTGGCAACACTGTTAGAGGTCACCAACCTTCTTTAGATATGTAACTTTCTGATTCAGGTTTACCTGAAAGCCGATTAATGCAACATAACCGTTCCAGTTAAAAAAAAAAAACATGGAAAAAACAAAGTATTGCATGTATTGATTTCTGCCCTTCTTATTTTTTACATTTTTCAGAGCTTTCCTCATGTGTAGACTTATTCAGATCAATGAATAAATTTGGCTTTGTTTCTTTGAAGTCTTCAGGTTCCTCTTTAAGAACTAGAAACTTATCCCGAGGTTGGGGATCTACTTCCATCTGTTCTTTCTGCCGCCACTTCTTCTTAGGCCCTTAACATTATTGCCTCAACTATATGGAGAGCATGTTCTGTTTGTCGAATCTATAACCAACGCTCAACAACAAAGTTTTCCATCTTTTCATATTTAGATAATTGCTTGTGTGCTTTTTTTTTTCTTCATTTGCTCGCAACTCCAATGAACTAAGTTCTTGCTTATGGTTTCTAATAGATCCCTCAAGGCTTTCCACCTTTTTATCCAATTCACTAATTCTTGCATAAGCCTTTTCAATATTTGTTTTCTCATCCACTGATTTCTTTTTTAATCTTTACATCAAAATGTAGATTTTCCCATCCATTTGAAGCAACAACCTTTTTTGAAACCTTTTTCACATTCTTTGTCACCTGCATCTTTGAATATTTGTGAAATTTCTAGATAAGCCTCAAATAGTTCTATACCTTTGGGTTCTAATCGAGAAATTTTCCCACTCTTCTTAGGTGCCATCACATAGATCACGATCTATGAAACTCATAAATTGATAGGGTTGGTTACAATAATACCTTTAGAATCTCTGAATCAGGAGCATTGTAGAAAATATTTAACACCTGCAAAAATTATATAGACCAAAGAAAATATGGTGGAAGACTCGGGTCTAATCTGTCAGCAATTGTTATATGACACTCAACAAACCTACAAAGAAAACATGGAGGAGTACAACTTGATTTCTGAAAATGAATATCTTATCACATCCATGACCTGATATTGATCATTAGTGACAGTAGCTTCTTAGGAAAATATCTTGGGCATGATCTATCACATTCTGATGAAGTTGGCGCATGTAGAATAATGATTACCCTGACACTACACGAATATCGCTATTCTTGTAGTGCCTTTTCCTTTTAATTTAAATTCAAATTTAAAAGTGGGAAAGGACTTATGATTTGATGAAGAGCTCTAAAAAATGTATAATCGTATACTTAATCACACAAATGCATGTTAAAAACACCCAAAAAAGGATAATGCAAGCACTTCAAAAACTATAGAAGAATAAAAAGAGCATAGAATAAAGCTAGGAAAGGATAGGGAAGGGAAATTGTTTTCTTATCAGTCATTTGAAAAATAAAGGACTAACACTTCTCATGTTCTGGACATCAAGGGTGGCTTGGTCATGTAATGTTTCTACATATACGGCCTCGTGCTCACATTCTTTCCACTCAATCATGGTGATTTACCTTGAACATAGTCAAAACAATGGTAGATGTTAGTTTGCAAGTCAAACATTTTGAAAATTTGTATTTTGTGGCAATTTTGGGCACCTGTAGACCAACTGCGATGAAGGCCTTCTAGCCACAGTTGTTGGGTGTTGAACCCATGGCTGCACAGAGGAAAACTAGACAAGGTTCGACCCCTGTTGGCCCTTGACCAAGTTTTGAGGAAACACTTGGTCATATTTGACCGTTTTTGGAACTTCAACAGCTTGTCAAATATGGAGTGCAACACGATTTTTGGGTCATTTTTGGGTTTTTTGGGATAGTGTAATGGGTATGGGATGTCGTCGCATGGGTTTGCCCATGTTTAGGCCTATTTTGTAAAGTATAAATAAGTATCTAGGCAATGTAAGAGAGGCAGAGAAGCTAAGTGATAGAAAAGGCTTTGTGTATACTGTGTGATCGAATTGTAGAGCTAAGTGCAAGTGCCGTAAGTGCTGAGTGCACAGATTGTAAGAAGGCTCTGTGCTAGATCTACTTGGGGAAGGAGGATCTGGCGAGGTGCGCACAGATCTCCTATCCTATGCGGAGTACCAGTTTGAGCTCTGTGCTGTAATCAGGTTGACCAAAGCTAATAAAGAAGAAGAAGACTTTGTGGACGTAGCCCCAGGGTGGGGGTGAACCATGGTAAACCTGTGTGTTGTGCTCTGTGATTCGACCTAATGTGTTTGTCTCTTTCCATGTGTTGTGCTTTGATACGATTATGCTATGTACTTTGCTATGATATACTTAGATAGATCTACTTTGCTTTGTGCTTCTTAGATGTATGGATGTAGATATGACATATATGAAAGTGATGAGTGCTAGACCTATTTTGCTGTTGCTAAGTGCTAAATTAACCTAGATCTAAGTGAATGTTGCAGTGCTCTACTCCATTTGTGGAGTGCCATGAGGGTTAAATACTGATGAATGATCTATGCTAATGTGTTTTCTAAGTGTTAGAATCACAAATCTGTGTCCCAGCTAAGGTTGCAGATACCTGAGTCTTGCAACCACCCCTGCCTCTACCTTGAGTGAGACTTCATCTGCTTCGCAGGTGTTACCGAAAGGGCCAGTAGTTAGGGTTTTGTTGGTATGTTGTTGAAGCGTTGAGCCCTGGGTCTGCCCCTGTGCCAACAAATGGTTTCGTTGTTGGGACGTGAAACTGTGATTGCTGGGAACTGAGGAAGAAGAAGCTTTGTGCAGAAAGTCCATCCTGAAATTGTAAAAGCTTTGTGCATGGACTTATGCCCTAGTGCCCAGTGATCCACTTGATCCGAAAATCTCTGTGCTGAAGAAGGAAGGACAAATCTGAAGAAAAGAAGTCAGATATGAACGCTTTGTGCTCTAAGAAAGGTTAAAGTGGAAGTTTCTAAGTCAGATCTACAGAAAGAGGTAAGATCTGTAAGCTCTGTGGTCTAATAAAGGTAAGAATAGTTAAAAGTTCTCAGATAGGGAAGCTTTGTAATCTATAGAAGTAAAAGATGGATTTAGGTATGCTTGATAGATTTTGTCCTAGCTTGAAAACTAGGGCATTTTTAGATGAAAGAACGTCTGATATGAATAGATTTGATAAGAATAATGAAAGATATGTTATACCTATGCATAGAAAGATTTTTTGGATTAACCAATGGATGCAGGATCCTAGAAAGAAATTTTTGCAGGCTAGCCATCATGATCCTAGCGTGCAGTACAAGAAAAGTTGGGGATCATGGAAGAGAAAGAGAGGATTAACTCTTTGTTACAGTTGCAGAAGACCAGGACATCTTGCTAAGGAATTCTCTGGGATAAACCCTAGTTGCCTCTGTTGTAAGGCTATGGACCATGAAGTACTCGATTTCCCTAGAATGATTACTAGACTTGAAAAGATGAATATGGAAAAAGGTCAAGAGACTAATATTATAGAAGAACCCCAAAAAGAATTAGAGATTATGTTACTGAAAATGAAAGAAACCCTGGATGAACATAAAGGTGCCACTTTGTCAAAGATCTTCAAAGAAAAGGAGAAAGTCAAAGTAAGAATAGGAGACTTCGACATTGACTATGCTCTAGATGAGGGAACACAGATGAACATTATGACAAAAAGTACTTGGGAAACCCTAGGAAGGCTTGCTATGGTTCCTTCACTAGGAAGAATAGGGTTGTTTAAAGGAAAAATGGTAACCCTATGTGGTAGAATTACCCAGATAGCTATGAGTACCCATGGAGCTTTGACAGAAGAAGAGTTCAAAGTCATTAGATTTATTGAGGACCGTGCCCCATTTCCAGCTTTGTTAGGCAAGATCTGGATTGAAAAAGACCAGATTCAAAGAAAAGAAGAAAAGGAAGCCCTAGAACATAAGAAGCAAGAACTCATGAAATTTCTGACTAGAAGGATCACCTACTTGATGGAAGAACAAGAGAACAGATCTCAGCTATTGAACACCAGGAACCTGGATGTCGAAGCTATAAGAGCGTTAGAGGAACCACAGAAGACCAAAATACCTAATCCATATGATGAATGAGTATTACCCTTGGATCTAAAGAGAGAAACTTAGCAGCACGAAGTGACTATGTCAAGAGAAGACAAGACTCAGAATGGAAAGAGGATGACTGAGACGAAGCTCACTGGGAAGAAGGATAGGAATCTAAGTAAGAAGAGAGCCAAGATCAAAAAGTTACAGAAGTTTCCATAGGAAACTTTGCAAGAAGGAAAAGTCACAAGAATTGAGCTTTGCCAAGATATCAGAACAATGACATCTGGCACTTCACCATGGCGTAGTAATATAACCGTTGGACTGATATATCCATTCGACTTCCACCCCAAACGGATAGAAAAGCATTAAAGGATCACCACCAGACCATTGGACAGTGCCATAATGGATGGATCAACGTTCATGAAAGCTTCATACCTGTTGCAACCAGACCGTTGATGAATTTCCTATTTAGCTCGTTGCACCGCGCTCGAAGAACACTTTTTCCAATTGAAAACGTGAATCCCGTAGAACTTGTAATTGTATACAATTATCATTGCAAGCAGATCGTTCACCCTAGTGCAGTGCTTTGAGATCATCGTGACCTCGCTTATCTTTCCCAAGTGCGTATGTCCGACGAGCTCTCCGCGCTTGAGGAATCCATCACAGAAGTCCTTCTCAATTTAATGACTAAGAGAGTCATATTGGAAAGAAGAATGTCCATAGGAGTCCAAGCCTCATCGACGAGAGGAGTGCAAGCCTCCCCATTGACTGCTCGAACTAGAACACCTCAAGCTGGCGCAGAGAGGATAACTAATCATAAGGATGACATAGCCAACATAAAGTTAGTGCCATCCATTCTACCAGCTTAAATACCCCCTCTGAGCAGTGATATTAATAGGAAAAGTGTCCCTAGAGATTTTTAATATACCCTAGTAACTGCATATTTACGGAAGGGAGTACGCACCTAATGCGTAGATCAAGACAAGGTTACAGCATTGAATTTTTGAGACTTCAACCTGGGGGACCGTAAAGTTTATAGCATGCTTGCCTCGTATAAGTACTTGACGTGAACTAAGGGCAAGAACTCGAAGCTCGTCTCACAACAATGGACGATGAACCTACCGCACTTCGTCAGACACCAGGAGGTGAATGCTTGTGTAAAGTTACTGCTCGCAAGTTACCACAGAGGATACCTGTGGTTAGACCACCTCATAAGTGTTTATCCAATGCTGATCAATAGGATCACCAGGCTTAGCATGTAGGGCCCTGATCCCCATGAGTACTATCCTGGAAAGACCGCAGACCACGCTCTTGCATAGAAGATAAAAGAGACCTATGGCGATGTTGAGAAAGGCATGAGAGGCTACAAGGTTGCTTCTATTGAAAGTGGCACAGTGCGCCTCGCATGCCAACTAATCCCAGGGAAGCTTCTACATAAGAATAGACCAACACAAGTATTAGGCTTTGTAGTTGACCTTGCAGGAAAGTGCGCAGAGGGACTATAGATGAACTGGGCGAAGTACCTGGTGAATCAACTGGAGATTGACTGCAGAGAATCTTAGGATCAGGGGCATGAATTCCATTTTAGCTGGCTCTTGATATTGATCACCTTTGTTGCATGGGAGCTACCAGAAGGCGCAACTTTCCTAGACCTTGACCCTTTTGAGCCACTAGTTGCGAATTTCAGTACCTTGTGGTACTCGAATGACATGAGAAAGCAATGGAAACCGAATGCCATTTTCCATGGATATTATAATCAACTGAAAGCAACCATAAGGTGTGAACCTTGCATAACCCCAGACACTTTACGGGTTCCAACCTCTGATAAAGTTCAGCTTGGACCTCCATTTTATATACCTAACCCCATGCGCTGATGAGCACCAAGAACAACTCCAGTCCTACTATAATATGACCGAAGAAGACCTGGAAGAGATCACCAAGGAGTGGTCGACAGACCTCCTTGTTTTAGTAGACCCCACATAAATTTCAGACATCGACAGTCCAGAAGCTATGCAAGATACACCTGGGCCCAGTAGAACAAAGAAGACAAAGGAGATGACGAATCCTGAAGAGGTTCAGGATATAGATAACAGATAGGTAAGGATGACTTCCATTACTCCAGACGAAGAAGGTGATGACGAAGAAGGTGCAAAATCTGAGTGACAACATGTCGAAGTACCGCCACCTAGGGACGAAGCAGACTCATCCAAGAAACAAAAGGTCTCACCTATGAAGTATTCCTCCAGAAAGAAACCAAGAAACCTTCTAACTAAGATGCGAACTGATCTCATGTTGGATGACTTTGATTTCATTGTTGTAGCAGTCAATGATGCTTCAAAGGAAATAATAGAAAAGCAGGAACAAATGTATAGCCATATTGAGATCGAGCTCCAAGGAGTACAATAGACACTCTAGTCTAGCCGAGCAATCTCTACTATGCCTCTTCCAGAAGGAATAATAGAAGAAGGAGATGAATCAATCCAGCTCCACAAGATTGTTGATATATTTGAAGTACTCCTTAAGCATGCTCAGGAATAAAAAGCACAGGCCACCCAGGCCCTCAAGAAGGCACAGGAAGCAATTATTGAGCAACGTTAAGCAACACAACAAGAGAAGAATGCTCTCCAAGCAAAATTTGAAGAAGACCGAGTGAAGGTCCAAAAAGAGAAAGAGCAGCTGCTCACGAAGAAGATCAGAATTGAAGAAGCAGTCAACAGAGCATTTTTCTCCGTGATTGGCTTAGAGGAGAAGGCTGAAGAGCCCATAGAGAGTCAAGTGATGAAGCTAGATGAAGTTATTCAATAGCATCAACAAAGGGTCGTGGAATTAGAGCTTCAGACCATACCACAGAATCCTCAAGAAGTGCGCGACCAATGAGAATTGGACACTCAGAGTGCAGTCAAGAGGATTAGAAAACTTGCTGCAAAATGCAAACAACTAAGTAAAAAAAGTGCACAGATATATGAGCACCTATATGAAGACCTAGATTTGAAGAAACTGGAGTCCCAACTCCAGGAAGCGAAGCAACACACAGATACAGTATAGGCACAACTCAAGCTCCTGTCACCTATCGAGAGGATGAAGAGATCCCAGGAACAACGAACTTCCCAACAACTTGTTCTTACCCTGTAGAACAAAGTGATGGAGGTTACCCAAAGACTCCAGTTGATCTAGGAGGAGGCCTATATACTGTTTGAAGAAATTGAAGGCCAAGGAACACTACTAGAACAAGTAGTTGTTACAGTCGAGAAACAACTGGAAGGGCCTATCAATGAAGCGGTTGTTCAAGAGTTCGCTGAGCAGGAAGCCATAGCACAGAGACAAGTTGAAGTAGCTCGAGCCAAGCTCGAGACCTTTGAGGCAACTTTACCCAGATCTAAGTGACTCGGGATGAGTCACAGGTGAGTGTTGGGGGCCTGTTGTCCCTTGACCAAGTTTTGAGGAAACACTTGGTCATATTTCACTGTTTTTGGAACTTCGACAGCTTGTCAAAGATGGAGTGCAATGCGAAGCAGAGATTGTGAAAGCTAGACCCCTTTCTTGGGTCCTTTTTGGGTTTTTTGGGATAATGTAATGGGTATGTGATGTCAGCCCATGGTTTTACCCATGTTTAGGCCTATTTTGTAAAGTATAAATAAGTAGCTAGGCAATGTAAGAGAGGCAGAGAAGCTAAGTACTAGAAAAGGCTTTGTGTGTACTGTGTGACCAACTTGCAGAGCTGAGTGCACAGATTGTAAGAAGCCTCTGTGCTAGATCTACTTGGGGAAGGAGGATATGGCAAGGTGCGCACAGATATCTTGTGCTATGCAGAGTACCATTTTGAGCTCTATGCTGTAATCAGGTTGACCAAAGATAATAAAGAAGAAGAAGACTTTGTGGACGTAGCCCCAGGGTGGGGGTGAACCACGGTAAACCTGTGTGTTGTGCTCTATGCTTCGACCTAATGTGTTTGTCTCTTTCCATGTGTTGTGCTTTGATACGATTATGCTATGTGATTTTCTATGATATACTAAGATAGATCTACTTTGCTTTGTGCTTCTTAGATTTATGGATGTAGATCTGATATATATGAAAGTGCTGAGTGCTAGACCTATTTTTCTGTTGCTAAGTGCTAACTTAACCTAGATCTAAATGAATGCTGCAGTGCTCTGCACCATCTGCAGAGTGCCATGAGGGTTAAATACTAATGAATGATCTATGCTAAAGTGTTTGCTAAGTGTTAGAATCACAGATCTGTGTCCCAGCTAAGGTTGCAGACACCTGAGTCTTGCAACCAATTCTGCCTCTACCTCGGGTGAGACTTCATCTGCTTCGCAGGTGTTTCCAAAAGGGCTAGTAGTTAGGGTTTTGTTGGTGCACTGTTGAAGCATTGAACCCTGGGTCTGCCCCTGTTCCAACAACACCCTCCAAAATTTGATCTAAATTGGAAATGGAAAAAATCACAGTGATGGGCATGAGTTGGGGGATTACTTGGTCCTGGAAGAATTGAGTTTCATCGATCTGATCTTGTGCAATATGACTTGGAAGTTTTGAAGGTAAAAATGTTTTTTCACCAGTGGTAAATTTTGGCAAAGGAAAATGGTAAAAAAGAGCTTTATTGTCCATATATAGACTAGTTTTTTACCATTTTTGGGTCCGAATAGCCATTTTGTTTCCTTCGTCAAAACGAAGCTCCTCGTGACTTCTAGATTATGTTTTGATATCATTATAAAATATTTCTATTGTGTTATTTAATCCGTGGGATACTGTTTGTTGATGATTTTTTATAGGATTGGATGATGACCTTTTTGGTACATTCTATGGTTATCTTCATGGAACCACGAGGTATGTGTTTCGATCTAGCATATAGTGATAGGTTTTCCCCTATAATTTTGATCTTGCATTATTAACCATCCTTTTTCCAACATTACACCTCTTTTTTCTTTGTTACACATTGCAACTTCTGAGGTATTTCCTACCCTTCATGGGATACTCTAGTTAGTATCCCTGTCTTGTTGGGTGTTGAACCCATGGCTGCACAAACGTGGACCAGATAAGGTTCGACACACTCCAAAAATTGAGATAAATTAGAAATGAAAAGAATCACAATGACGAGAATGAGTTGGGGGATTACCTAGTCCTTGCATAATTTAGTTTCATTAGTTTAATATTGCGCAATATGCTATGGGAGTTTTGAAGGTAAAAATGATTTTTCACCAAAGGTAAATTTTGGCAAAGGAAAATGGTAAAAAGAGACCTTCATTGTCCATATATAGACTAGTTTTTTACCATTTTTGGGTCTGAACAACCATTTTATTGCATTTGTCAAAACGAAGCCCCTTGTCAATTCTAGATTATGTTTTGATTTCATTAAAAAATATTTCTATTGTGTTATTTAAATTGTCATATACTATTTGTTGATGATTTTTATAGGATTGGCCGATGACCTTTTTGGTACATTCTATGGTTATCTTCATGGAACCGTGAGGTATGTGTTTCGATCTGACATATAGTGATAGGTTTTTCCTTGTGTTTTGATCTTGCATTATTAACCTTCCTTTTTCCAACATTATAACTTAAGTTTGATCTTGCTAAGTTGTGACATTAACCTTTTTCTCTGTTGTTGTTACACATTATTTTCGTCATCCCTATGATCGTTAATGATGTAAAACCTATATGTTGCCTTTAGAGGGGTCACAGTGAAATGAATTCCTAAAGAGAGAAGAGAGAAGAACTTTTCTTGAGAAAAGAAGTTGCTTTTTCCTATGTAAAAACCTTATAAAAAGGGAAGTTCGCAGGTTGCTATATAGGCAGGGTGCGAGAATGACCCATTCTCGCAGGTTGCACTATAGCCAGGGTGCGAGGTGTTCGTAGGTTTCTATATAGGCAGGGTGCGAGAATGGCTCATTCTTGCAGGTTGCACTATATCCAGGGTGCGAGAATTCCAGCACGTGGAAAAAATGAGTGTTTTCGCGAATCTTCTAGAAGGAGAAGCTTCTATGGTGAGGTGGCATCCAAATGGTTTGGATCTTACTCTCTTTCATGATTTAGTGGGATCATCCTAACCTCCTCACCTTATATTCTTTAGCTTATAAAAGGAGAGGAGTTCTCATGGAGAAAGTTAGCTTTTGTTAGCTTGAGCTTGGGTTAGCTTTGTTGGCTCTTGAGCTTGTTAGCTTTGGCTTGGTTAGAGTGGCTTTGAGATTTGCTTTGTCAAGATAGATTGTGAGTAGCTATCAGATCTATGGTTTCAGAATTCTTGGAGTGAAAGTGTGTGGGGAACTAAGGACAGTTGGAAGGGACCTTACGACATCAAGGCAACGGTTGTAATCTCTCTTTCACATTTAATATGATACAGTAATATGATTCTTTCCTATAAAGCTTGTTATGTTTTATTGTATGATTCCTTGATCACATACATAGTTTTATATTGAGTTTATGCTATCGCTATCACTTTGGTTGGTTTGTGTTGTTTTGATATTGACTACACAAGAGCACTGGAGCGAAGCGGGAGCAACAAAGACTATAGGAAGCGATCATAAGGTATGTCCATGATTCTTGCCTCTTAGTAAATTCAATATTTAAAATTTAAGGAAAGCGTCCTATTCTGTCTTGTTTTGTTCTAGATCCAGGTGGATCTAGGGATATCGGTTTGTGTCCACACTTACGGATTTATCCAATAACAAAATTGGTGACTCCACTGGGGAATGGATTGTTTCCTAGTTAGTCTAGTTTCCCTTGCTTTTATTGCTTGTTTTATGGTATCTGAGTCTGTGTGAGATCTATCAAGACTCTCTGGATCTAAAAGTTCTCTTAGAAATTTTGTCCTTTTTCCAAATTTTTGCTTGTTTACAACCATTCTCGCACTGCACTCATTAGTAGCTTGCGAGAATTACTTGAGTTCGCACCCTGGTGTTCAGTCCAGTGTGAACACCTCACAGTAAACCTATGTCCAGCCTGTGAGAATCCTTGATTCTCACACTGTAATACACTACTAGCCTGCGAACTCACTTGTGAAAATTTTGGATTAAGTTTTTTGATGCCTAGTTTTTCTTTGATCAGATGGATTGAATTTTTGGAACCTATATTGATCTGTTTACAGTCTGCTTGACATCCTTTGAGTTGCTTTTAGCCACTTTTTCTTTGTTTGGTTTTGAAGGATTAGCCTCTTGCTTTGAGTGTCTTTCAATTACAAAGCGTGTGTTTTCTTTAGAATTGTTTAGGGAAAGATCATATTTCTTCTGAATAGTTCGCTTTAAAAGAAAACTTTTAGTTTGGGTTTTCGTTGTTTTAAGAAAGTTCATTATTGCTTTTAGTGAAATTTTTGAAACAAAAAGATTTAATTTCTTGCTTTATATTGGATTGGGGGCATCCTTGCATTTGAAGTAGTGAAATTGCATGATTGATATTGATGATTTTAATATATTTTGGGACATGTGCATATGGGAATGATAAATGTTTTCTCCTTCTCGTAGCATAGCTTTCATCGAAATGAAACAATTGCATCTTCATATCTTTGCATAATTTTTGAGTCGGTCAAAACACCATATTGTCCACGCCATCTTCCTTTTGAGTAACAATAGCCATAAAATAAAGCGCTTATAAAAATTGATTAGACATTTTTATCTTTTTTGGTAGAAAACCTACATTAGATTAGTTGTAGGGCTTTGGAATAGGTGTGAAAGATAACTTTCCAAAGCTGCAAACAAACATAGTATCTTGTGATAGGGAGAGTTAAATCCACTTACTACATTTTGTCCTGGGAAGCCCTTCTCACACAAGGGTCAAGCACGAGGTCGCATTGATATTGGCAGAGTTACTCACCCTGCTTTGTTGATATCGGTGTAGAGATTGCACGTATTACGGGGATCACTCGGAGGTATACCCACAATGATGAGTGGAAGCCTTTTGAGTTGATTTCAGGCTAGATACCCTGCCCTTGCGTGTGGATCGGACTGTCGACTGTTCCCCCAAGATTTACTGTTGTTGGTGGTGACCTTAGTGGCCTATCTCTCTAGGTTCTTACCCGAGGTGACTGTGGAGGGGCAAGTCTTCACGGTACCTGAAGTCGACATTGGCCAAACTCACTCGGGCTCCTTGGAGGGTATACCCACGATTATGTGTGGGAGCTTGCACCAGGGTGTAAGTCCGTTAAGAAGGTCATAAACATAACTTTTCCACCCGCTCTATCTCAGCCCCTTCTTACTTTGTTCCCGCGACATTGGATTTCATCACCAACTAGTGCGTTCATTGTGAGAAGGTTTTGCTTGTTTGCTTGCTTCCTAGATTTTTAGCGTGTGCTGTTTGTTTTCCCTAGTGGACTCTAGATTGGATTTTTGTTTTTCATGGCATCAGTTCCCGAAATGACCAATGAAGGAACCTCTGCTCCAGGGGAACCTTTTGTTTTTCC
>ML777304.1:552252-575906 GCA_009831015.1 Picea engelmannii | reverse complement strand
TTATAGGCAAAAAGGTACATTGTGTGGTCCTAACAAAGGCCAAGGAAGGGTGGAGTGTTGAGCTCAAAATAATTTCTACCCACAACCTTGGTTATGGTGTAACACCCATAGCGAAGTGGGCAGAGCTTCCGATGGGGATCTATGAGACACTCCTTCTGCAAATGTAACTAGACTTTGTTGCCAACCTGAAACTGGTGTGGTACCTAGTGTTGATCATGGCATTGCTTGTACTTAGCATTGGATTTCTGGAAAATATGCTGGACCTGTTGGTGGATGTGCTGAATCTGCTCAATGAATATGGTGGCTTTCCCGATTGCAGACTGATCATGGGAAGAGTTTGTCTATGTGGTGGCAAGAGGAAGTGAAACATCAATGGGTCCCAAGGGTTGGAATCCCAACCCCACTTGAAATGGGCTATGGCTGGTGGAGCTATGGATATCCGTGTTGTAACTGTGCTAAACATAGGGGAGACTCTCATCCCATGTACAAAGATTCTTAGACTTGTACATGCACATGATGTGCATAATAATCCGATTAATGACCTATGTTTGGTCATCTGTTTTGGGGTGGAAAGTAGTGTATTTTGTGTGTTTAGTGTCCAACAGTGACTAGAGAATCGACCAAAATGTGCTGAGGAACATGTTGTCCTGGTCGAAGATGATGGTCTGTGGTATCCCAAAGTGGACCCACACTCATTCGAAGAAGATCTTGGCAGTATCTGGTGTTGTGATATTCTTCTTGTAGGCTGTGAGGATGGCCATCTTTGAAAACTGATCAATGACCACAAATACAGAGCCATTTACTTGATTGGTGGATGGAAGGCAAGACATGTAATCCATTGAGATGGATTCCCAAGGATTATCGAGAGTAGGAAGAGGGGTGTATAGGCCTTGCTTCTTGATGGCTAGCTTGGAAATGACACAAGTAGTGCAAGATCTCATATACTTGCTGACATCCTATCGAATTTTTGGCCAATAAATTGTTTTCTGCAGAATGGCCATAGTTTTCTCCATGCCAAAATGTCCCGCCATCCAACTATAGTGGGCTTCCCAAATCATCTTTGCACGCTCTCTTGTAGGAACATAGAGATGGCCCAAGTCGTATAATAGTCTGTACTGAATGTGAAAATTGGTGACAATCGTGCCTATACCCAAGAGATGATAGGTCGTGGTGAAGTCCAGATTGTGCTAATAAAGTTGGGGCCACTCAGATGCTTCATGTCCACAGGAATGGATCATAGTGGTGAGTGCAACCATAGGAGGTCGACTGAGGAATTCAGTGACATGATTTGAAATACCTGTCTTATAATCAATGTTGAGATGGAACTGTTGCAGGTAGGTGGACCACTTCTAATGGCGGTCATTCTGCAATTTCCCCTGTGTCTGTATGAATTGCAGAGGCTTGTGATTAGTGTGTGTGATCATCTCCTTTCCCAGAATGTAATGTTTCCATTGACGACATGCTTGTACAATGGAATACATTTCGTTATCATAGGTGGGGTATTTCTGAACAACATCTGAGAGTGTCTCACTATGGTATGCCACCAAATGACCATGTTGAGTGAGAAATTCTCCCACATCATAGTCAGATGCATCAGTCTCAATCTCAAATGGTTAGATGCATTAGTCTCAATCTCGAATGGTTTTTTCAGATCAGGCAAGGAGATTAATGGAGATAAGCACAAGTGATGCTTCAGATAATCAAATGATCATTGTTGTTCCTTCCCCCACATGAACTTGGCCTTACTACCTCCCTTGGTCACCTGGCTGAGGGCCCATGCAATATGGGAGAATCCCAACATGAACTGTCGATAGAAGTTGGCTATTCCCAAGAAGCTCCGAAGCTCAATCAGTGTGGTCGGGGCTGGCCAGTCGCGAATGACTTGGATCTTAGCTGGATCAACATTTACCCCATGCTTATCAACAATGTAGCCCAAGTATTGAACCTTGTTCATGCCAAAAGAGCATTTCCCAAGTTGGCATATAGCTTGTGCTGCCACAGAGTGCTCAAAACCTGATGAATATGCCGCATGTGATCCTCCCACATTTTGTTGTAGATGAGGATGTCATCCAGATATAACACCAAAAATCAGTTGGTGAAGGGTATCAATACATCATCCATCAACCTCATGAAAGTGGCTGGTGCATTTGTTAAGACAAAGGGCATGACTAGCCATTCAAAGAGACCTTCTTTAGATTCAAAGCTTGTCTTCCATACATTAGTTGGTTCGATGGGAACTTGGAAATATCTAGACTTTAGGTCAATATTGCTGAAGAAATTTTCCCCCTTGAGTTGTTCAAGAAGGTCATCAATCCTGGGAATGGGGTACTAGTTCACGACTGTGATTTTTTTTAAGGATCAGTAATCAATGCAGAGTCTCCAAGTCTCATGGTTCTTCTGCACCAGTACAATTGGGCTTCCACAAGGGGAGGAGCTAGGTTTGATGTGCCCTTTTTGAAGAAGCTCTTGGATTTGACACCTTATTTCATCATTTTCCATCAGTGAGCGACGATATACTGGTCCATTAGGAAGAGGTGCGTCGGGGGTCATATCAATTGGATGCTTGACTTGGCAGTGTGTTGGTACCCCTGTAGGTAAGGAGAAGATGTCTCTGTATTCTTCCATGATCCCATCCAATTGATTCTTCTACAAAGAGAGGATTTGTGTAGAGGCCACATATGTGGCGACGAACTTCTGCTTATTGTGAGAACGGATCATAAAGAAGATGAACTTCCTGATCTGTGAGATGACCTTACTACATTTCTTAACAAAGATTAAAGAAATAGAAGTAGGCAACACTACCTTTGGTATCCTGTACAATTGTCTACCCAAAGTAATAATAATACTACAGGGTCTAGAATCATACATAGCATGACACTTCCACAAATATGGTTGTCCTAAAATAACCTCACAAACTTCAAGGGGAGAAATATCACACAATACCTCATCTTTGAAAGGCTTGATGTCATAGGGTAGATGACACTGTTGGATGAAACAAATATCTCTTCCTTGGCGAAGCTAGCCGATGTTGTAGATTTGCAGGTGCGTTGTCATTGGTAGGTCCAACCGCTTGATGACCTATGCTGAAATCAGGTTCTTTTGACTACCGCTATTGACAAAGAAATAAAGAAGACCCCCCTTTACCCACATCTGCCAGTGAAAGAGGTGTTCCCATTCCTCTAGTTCCTCTGGTTCACTTGGATGAACTTTGGTGGTAGTGATAGTGGCACTAGGTTCTGTTGGCATGTTTACAAGAAGAGCATGCTTGTCATTGATGGAAAGAACATCAACAATGATGGCATGTCTACAGGCAAGAACAACAGCAACGATAGCATGCTTACAGTTATTGATGGTAGGAACAACAATGACGAAGGTATGGTTACAGAAAAGAATAATAGCGACGTTGACAGGTTTACAGTTGGGAGACAACAATGGAAAACAAGCAGACAAGGGAGATCAGCAGCGATGATGGCATGGAAAGATCAGAAGCGTAACAATGAAGAGAAATAGTGATCATTGGATCCCATTCAGAATTCCTGATGACCATCAGATCTGAATCCAGATAGGAGGAGCGCAAAGATGGAGGACATATCTCGGGCGTTAGATCCGATCATCGTTGGATCCAGGAGAAACTACATGTTCTTTAAAGTGTTAGGAGAAGCGGGCTTACAAAATCCCGAAAGCAGGAGGACCGTCCATCTTTAGGCAGGACACGTGGTAACAGATCAACATTTCACTGACTGGAAATTCAAAGGAATGAGGTGCCCTAACCTCTCGAAATTGTGAAATGCGAAACCATGATTTAATATGAGTCGTTGATCAAAGGGAGATCGTGGACCATTGATCTGACTCCATTTTGGAGTTTCAGATACTGGGAGTTGGAGGTGTCAAGGAAACTCATGACAAGAATGATGAAATCACAAAATGTGAAATGCTGAAATACCTTCATATCATTTTGGGGTTCATGACTTGGAGTGTCGAAACACTTCATCAAAGAAATGCCAAAATACCGAAATGCAAAACGCCAAAATACCTTTAGATCATTTCGGGGTTCGTGACTTGGAGTGTCAAAAAACTTCATCACAGAAATGCCAAAATGCCAAAATGCATTTTCGAATAAGGCTATGGTCACAGCCAGTAGTCACATCTGCGGAAGATGGAGGAAGGAGCTAGTGCAACCAAGCTCCATTTCGGTGATCACGGCTTGGAGTGTAGAGACCCTTCATCATAGGAATGCTGAAATGAAAAATTGTGAAAGCACTTTATGTATAAGCGCTTGGTCACCATGGGTGGTCACATCATCAAAGAGCTGTAGAGAAGAGCTCGAAGAGACAAGATCCATTTCAGAGTTTGGGACATGGAGAGTCGAGATGACTCTTCATAGAATCCCCGAAACGTGAAATGCGAAATGCGTGTTCATAATTGGCCCCTGGTCATAACCTATGGTCACATCGATGAAGGCTCAAGGGAGGAGCTAGCATGAAGCTAATCTCCATTTCAGAGATCACGACTTGGAGAGTCGAGATGCCTCACAACAGGAATTGTCGAAATGCGAATCACGAAAGCATCTTCTGAACAGGCATATGGTCACCGCCTGAGGCCACATGTGAAAGGAAAGGTGAAAGGTGCCAAAGGCATAAGGCTCAAGAGGTTCACAGTGTAACTGCCAGAAACCACTGATTTTTTCTGCACAGAAAAATCAAAGAGGCCTCAGTGTGATTGCCAAAGGATCTGAAGAGTCTCAAGGCATCTGCCAGTGGAATGAAGACTGTTCATAGAGGTGATTGACATATGGAAGAGTGTTGAATCCTGTAACTGCAACAGAGAGGATGAGCTCAAATATGATAGAGAAGACGAAGAGTCTTGATTGCTAGATAGGCTAAGGAATCTCAACATAACACCCAGTGATGATGAACGCATGGGGATAACTGCCAGAAAAGCTGAGGAATTTCCATGATGATCAGGAAGAGGACTCGACACGAGGAGAACACGCAGAACAGAGAGAGTGTGTTGATACTTGAGGGAGTGAAGCGGTGTCAAGGTGGAGTGGTAGTGAATATCCCGATGTGGAGAACAATGGCAGGGGGAGAGCATGCAGAAGGATTGCGCATATAGCATGCACAAGGTGCACATAGACTTTAGGAATGCATAAAATAGAAGAGATGAGTGCTGCTCTTGAGAGTGATTTAGGCGTGTATAAGGGGGCAGTGTGCAGCAACTGCAATAAACAGAAGAGGAATGGTGCATTGAATGGACATGGCACACAAAGCATAAAAGGAAGAAGAACAGAAAGCACAAGGCATGTGTGCAGGAAGACAGTGAGGCGGATAGAGCAGGGCAGTGTAGCAGAACAATGATGAGACTGGTAAGCCATTGATGAACATTATATCACTATAATAATTTTTAGTAGCAAAGATTGATATTTTCAGGGTGGTTGGGAGGTGATAGGGAGGACTGTTGTCCTTAGAGGTTCAAGTGGGTGCTTGAACATAGGGAGTTGAAGCTTCCATCTGGTTGCAGCCAGAGAAACCAGGGTGGTAGGGTGGTGCAAGGGAGAACATTGGTTCTCTGATATACAGGTCAGTGCTTCCATCCAGTTGGTGCTGGAACTCTTAGGAAGTTGGTGCTTCCATCCAGTTGGTGCTGGAACTCTTAGGGAGTTGGTGCTTCCTTCTAGTGGGTGCTAGAGAAACTAGGGATTCGGTGCTTCCTTCTAGTGGGTGCTAGAGAATCCAGAGAGTTGGTGCTCTCAGCAAGTAGCAACTTGCAAAACAGAGGTTGTAGCCTCATTATGAGTTGGTGCTCATAAGTATGATAATGTATAGAATGTAAATATTACTTATCATATAAAGAAGAAGAGGTTTTTACCCTTTATGGGTTTCCTCAATAAATATCTGTCTCTGTGTATCTCATATGTGTGAATGATGCTGAATATTCTATTGCTTACTTCCCTGCATTATTGTGATCATCATTGAGAGTTCTGTAATGAATTTAAAATGAGCATAATTGTTTAAGCTCGGTAACAACTGATTCATCCCCCCCTCTCAGTTGTCCAACAATTGGTATCATAGCCGACCCCTTTTATCTAAGGGTAGATCCTAGAGCTTAAACATGTCGAGCCATGAAGGAAATTCAACCAATAAGGCCCCTCTGTTCAATGGAACAAACTTTTCCTTCTGGAAAGTTAGAATGAGAACCTACATAATGGATTTAGGTGAACATGTATGGGATGTGGTAGATACTGGTTATGAAAAGCTAGTTGTACTGGCTAATAAGGATGACAAGCTAGAATTTAGCTTCAATGCTAAGGCTATGAATTCTATCTTGAGTGGGCTTGCAGAAGCAGAATTTGTAAAAGTTATGCATTTAGAAACTGCCAAAGAAATGTGGGACAAACTCGCTAGCAGTTATGAAGGTAATGAGAAGGTAAAAGATGCCAAGATTCAAACCTACAGAGTACAGTTTGAAAAGATACAGATGAAAGAATATGAAACCATTGGGAAGTATTTTATGAGAATTGAAGATCTAGTAAATGCAATGAAAGCACTTGGTGAAAAAATTGAGGAACCCTCTTTAATTTAGAAAATTTTGAGATCTCTGCCAGATAGGTTCAACCCAAAGGTCTCAGCTATAGAAGAACTTAATGATATAAAGGCTTTGGATTTTGATCAACTTCTAGGAACGTTGACTTCATATGAAATGAGGATAGTTACAGATAAACCCACCTCTAGAGAAGCATCATTTAAAGCAGATAAGAATGAAGATTCTGAGCCTGATGAAATTGAAGCAAAATTCATGAGAAGACTAAATAAAGGATCAGACAAGTACTAAGGTAAGCCTCCCTTCAAATGTTTCAACTATGGTAATATAGGTCATTTTGCAAATAAATGTCCACACAAGAAACATGATCAGAACTTTAAAGGTGAAAAGAAGTTCAAACCTAAGAGATTTGGTAGAAAGAAAAGTTTATGTGTAAACGATGTTAACTCTTCAGAAGACAAAGATAGTGACTCCTTGCATGAAGATAAGGACAATGACTTCATGCTTATGGCCCAATATGATTATGATAATAAAATCACAGGAAGTGAGGCTAATGAAGAAGAAGTTGTGGTTGATATGGAAGGAGAACTGATCAGTGCTTTGGAAGAGATTGGCAGACTTCGAATTAAGAACAAAAAGAAAAAACAATTGCTGATACAGTTTGAGAAAGACAGTAAACAACCTGATGAAGACTTTGCCTTGATAAAAGTGGAATTAGAAGAGGCAATGAAAATCGAGGACATTCTGAAACAACAATTATCAGAAAAGAAGGCAAGATGTAAAGCTCTGGAAGAAGAAGTAGTGAAAACTAGGAAAGAGTTGGAAAAGTTTCAAGCCTTGTATCATCAGAATCTGTCAAGTATCAAAGCCTCAGAAGGATTAGCCACCATTCTGAATCAACAAAGGAATCCAAAGTTGAAAACAGGTTTGGTTTATGAAGAGGGATCAAGTAGTGGTCATCCAAGCAACAGAGATTTCATCAAATTTGTCAAATCTACAATCAATGACGACAAAAAACCTGCAGAAACAAAGGAAAATAATCAACCGCCCAGGAGGAGTAAAGAAAAAGGTGCCAGAACTGAATCTGTAGAACAAGGAAATAATACACTCCCTACTCAAGGAACTCATTAGCATGGAAGAAATCAATTTGCTCAAAGAAGACAACAATGGAAAACATGCAGGCAAGGAAGATCAACAACGACGATTGCATGGAAAGATCAGAAGCGTAACAATGAAGAGAAACAGTGATCATTGGATACCATTCATAATTCCTGATGATCGTTAGATCTGAATCCAGACAGGAGGAGCACAAATATGGAGGACATATATCAGGCGTTAGATCTGAGCGCAGGGTCTGACCATTGTTGGATCCAGGAGAACCTGCACGTTCTTTAAAGTGCTAGGAGAAGAGGGCTTACAAAATCTCAAAAGAAAGAGGACCGTCCATATTTGGGTAGGACACGTGGTCACAGATCAACATTTCACTGATTGGAAAGTCAAAGGAAGGAGGTGCCCTAACCGCTCTAAATCACGAAATATGAAACCATGATTTAATCTGAGTCGGTGATCAAAGGGAGATTGTGGACCGTTGATCTGAATCCATTTCAAAGTTTTGGATACCAGGAGTTGGAGGTGTCAAGGACACTCATGACAAGCATGATGAAATCATAAAATGCGAAACACCAAAATACCTTCAGATCATTTCGGGGTTCGTGACATGGAGTGTTGAAACACTTCATCAAAGAAATGCCAAAATGCCGAAATGCGAAACGCTGAAATACCTTCAGATCATTTTGGGGTTCGTGACTTGGAGTGTCAAAACACTTCATCACAGAAATGCTAAAATACCGAAATATGTTTTCGAATAAGGATGTGGTCACAGCCAGTGGTCACATATGCGGAAGATGGAGGAAGGAGCTAGTGCAACCAAGCTCCATTTCGGTGATCGTGACTTGGAGTGTCGAGACCCTTCATCATAAGAATTCCAAAATGTGAAATTGTGAAAGCGCTTTATGGATAAGTGCTTGGTCACCACCAGTGGTCACATCATCGAAGATCTGTAGAGAAGAGCTCGAAGAGACAAGCTCCATTTCAGAGTTTGGGACATGGAGAGTCGAGACGACTCTTCACAGAATCCCCGAAACGCGAAATGAAAAATGCGTGTTCAGAATTGGCCCCTGGTCATAACCTATGGTCACATCGAAAAAGGATCAAGGGACGAGATAGCATGAAGCTAATCTCCATTTTAGATATTGCAACTTGGAGAGTCGAGATGCCTCACAATAGGAATTGTTGAAATGCGAATCATGAAAGCGCCTTCTGAAAGGGCGTGTGGTCACCGCCTGAGGCCACATGTGAAAGGAAAGGTGAAAGTTTCCAAAGGCATAAGGCTCAAGAGGTTCACAATGTAACTGCCAGAAACCACTGATTGTTTCTGCACAGAAAAATCAAAGAGGCCTCAGTGTGATTGCCAGAGGAGCTGAAGAGTCTCAAGACATCTGCCGGTGGAATGAAGACTGTTCATCGAGGCGATTGACAAATGGAAGAGCATTGAAGCCTGTAACTGCAACAGAGAGGATGAGCTCGACTATGATAGAGAAGATGAAGAGTCTCGACTACTAGATAGGCTAAGGAATCTCAGCATAACACCCAATGATGATGAACACATGGGGATAACCGCCAGAAAAGCTGATGAATTTCCATGATGATCAGGAAGAGGACTCGACACGAGGAGAACATGTAGAACAAAGAGAGTGTGTTTATACTCGAGGGAGTGAAGTGGTGGCAAGGTGGAGTGGAAGTGAATATCCCGATGTGGAGAACAATGGCGGGGGGAGAGCATGCAGAAGGATTGCACATATAGCATGCACAAGGTGCACAGAGACTTTAGGAATGCATAACAAAGAAGAGATGAGTGCTGCTGTTGAGAGTGATTCAGGCGTGTAGAAGGAGGCAGTGTGCAACAATTGAAATACATAGAAGAGGAATGGTGCATTGAATGGACATGGCGCACAGAGCATAAAAGGAAAAAGAACAGAAAGCGCAAGGCATGTGTGCAGGAAGACAGTGAGGCAGACAGAGCAGGGCAGTGTAGCAGAACAATGATGAGACTAGTAAGCCATTGATGAACATTATATCACTGTAATAAGTTTTAGTAGCAAAGATTGATATTTTCAGGGTGGTTGAGAGGTTCTAGGGAGGAATGTTTTCCTTAGAGGTTCAAGTGGGTGCTTGAACACAGGGAGTTGAAGCTTCCATCTGGTTGCAGCCAGAGAAACTAGGGTGGTAGGGTGGTGCAAGGGAGAACATTGGTTCTCTGATATACAGGTCGGTGCCTGTGTAACTGGAAGTTGGTGCTTCCATCTAGTTGGTGCTGGAACTCTTTGGAAGTTGGTGCTTCCATCTAGTTGGTGCTGGAACTCTTAGGGAGTTGGTGCTTCCTTCTAGTGGGTGCTAGAGAAACTAGGGAGTCGGTGCTTCCTTCTAGTGGGTGCTAGAGAAACTAGGGAGTCGGTGCTTCCTTCTAGTGGGTGCTAGAGAATCCAGAGAGTTGGTGCTCTCAGCAAGTAGCAGCTTGCAAAATAGAGGTTGTAGCCTCATTATGAGTTGGTGCTCATAAGTATGATAATGTACAGAATGTAAAGATTACTTATCATATAAAGAATAAGAGGTTTTTACCCTTTATGGGTTTCCTCAGGAAATATCTGTTTCTGTGTATCTCATATGTGTGAATGATTTTGAATTTTCTATTGCTTACTTCCCTGCATTATTGTGATCATCATTGAGAGTTCTGTAATGAATTTAAAATGAGCATAATTGTTTACGCTCGGTAACAACTGATTCACCCCCCCCTCTCATTTGTCCAATAGGTTCAACATCAATAATCTACTTCTCTCCTTTATGATTTGATTCAGAAACAAAATCGACCTCTAACTCAGAATCCTTCAGTTCGACCATGAGTGACTGCTTGGAGCAACATTCTTTGGTGTTGTGCAAAGGGATTTTATGGTACTCACACCATTTTCCCATGTCCTTCATCTTCTCATTGCCCTTCTTTTGTTGCGTTTTGGACTGGTTGTCATGAGGGCAACCATCTCGATTTGGTCCCTTGATGTGTGGGTTGGTGTTGCCTTTTCCATGCTTCAGATATTAGGGGTTTGCAGATCCAAACTCTATTCTTTTCTTCTTCAATTTCTTCTCGATCTTGATAGCATATCTATAAGCTGTTCTCAATGAGGCAATGTCGAGAAAATCCATTTATGTTTTAATGTATCTATGAAAACAACCGTGATATTTGAGAACCATATGATGCTCGTAGTATTTGATACCAATTTGGTGCACAGGGAATGGAAAATATTGGTGAAATCTGGTACTGTCTGGTCCTATTCTTGATGTAGGGTGGTCCATTTGGTGTACTGGTCCTCGTAGCTTCCAACATGGTAGTACTATTCTTTAATGGTGTCCCAGAAGGAATCCCATGTAGGGGCCACCACGAACATTACAGATTCCTCTACGACCCTTTTCTCATTTTCATTGTTTAATGAGGTTGCCACAGAGACGGAAAAACTATCCTCATAGATGGTTTCATTTTTTAACGAGCTTGAAATCAGAAAACCATGCTCAAGCTAACTTCTTGATCATGGATTCCAAGAGGATAGTGCTTTGGAAGGAAACCATGTCAAGGGACAAAACTCGGTCATGGATTCCAAGAGATCTTCATTTGATGAAAGAAACACACTCTGGAAGGAATACATGTCAAGGGTTGCAATAGGGGTAAGGAGGGAAGGCTCCAATAGCCCTACCGAAGAGATCACCATGTCAACTACCAAATCCAAGTCATATGATATTGAGCGTACAATGAGAGGCTCATCTGCATCGGCAGCTAAAGGCATGGGAGACAATGCCACATAATTAACCTGTGGTGGGGGTGATACCGTTTGCATATAAGAACCATTTATGGAGGTTATTGAGTTGATGTTCAAGTCAGGGCCAACAAACGAAAGTTGATCAATAGTCACCACTCCTCCATCGCGTGGGAAATATATCACATGAAAAAAAGTGGACATAATAGTTTTGATGGCATAAACATAATCTCGTCCAAGGAGTAAATCAAAATTCAGGGGTCTTGGACTACCATAACATCAATAAATAAAGTTTTCCCTCCCAAATTTACGAGAAACTGAGGAAGGATTCCTAAAGGGTGACTAGTTCTTCTGTTAAAAGAAAACAGAGTTTGGGTAACCGACATAAGCTGAGGATAACCCAAATCTTTCCAAGCAAGAGAGGACAAAATACTAACAGATGAACCTTCATCTATCATCATCTAAGAGGGAACTATAATCTTGAAAGGAATGTGAGAGGGAAGACGAGGTCCAGTTAGCACACCCCAATAAAAAATGATGGCCTCATTACTTGTGGGGGGTTCCATGGGAGAAGGTGAAATGGCCCCTAGCAGGGTAGATTCTGTATCAACGAGAAAAATGTGGGTAGTATCGGGTTTACTCTCTAATGGGAGAGTAGGATCGATCGATGAAAAGATCAGACTGACCACTTGGGTTGCCTTCTCCAAGGGGAGAATGGGGTCGACAGGTGGAAACAGATCGACCGCTTGGGTTGCATTCTCTAACAGGAGAGTGGGATCGATCGAGGATGGGATCAGATCGACCAATTGTCAACTGGTTCAACTAAGGATGTGACCAGATTGATGACATGATCAACTAGATTGACTGACGAAGGGATCAGATTAATCATTCCATCAACTACAGGTGTGTCGAGAGTAAGCTTGCAATAAGAAACTGGAAGTTGAGGCTGAGAAACAATCATGCCTTCCAACAATTTCAAGGCTTTGTCCATACGAGGGAAAAGGTGAGTTAGATGACTCCCCCCACATAACATACACGGGAACTTGACTCTATTTTTCTTCTTCCTAGTAACATCTTGACTAGTTGATGGGAGGTCATTAGCATGTTGTTCAGAGGTCAACGACATGAGCTGGTGAGGGTGTGTAGACCATGCTTCTATAACCTTGGATAGACCAGGGAAATCCTTAAGAAGATGGCTACCCTTACAAATTCTGCAAGGGTATTTGGGATTATGGGTTGTTTGGATGATCTTGGCATCATCAACACTCCCAACATGATTAATAGTAATTGGTTTCTTTCCAACATGTGTGGCAGTGGTTGGATGTTTGGACCCTTGTTTATTTTTCTTCTTCTTCTTCTTCTGTTTCTTTTTATTCTTATTTACCGAGTTACTAGATTTAGAGCTTTCACTCAGCGAAGAAGATGAAATGTAAGAAGCTCTTGCAAGTGAAGAAGGCGAAGAAGATCTTACTAGTGAAGAAGGTGAAGTATCAATATGAGGTTGATGTTCTTGGGGGGAAGTGCTTACAAATGAAGCACTAACGGCATTCGGGACTACCTGAGTGGAAAACAACCATACTGGTAATCCAATTGTGAGACTTGGAAGGGTCAAAGTAGCGATGTGAGGAGGACCAATGTTTCTATAAGAAGGACTGTACACCAAAGAGACTGTACACCAATACACCAATTTGTTTTTTCAAAGATAGCTAAAAGCAATAACAAATCTCTATAAAACAAAGCAACCCAAACAAATTTTATCTTTTAACACAAACTATTCAATAAAAGAAAATTTCTTTCACCAAACAATTCTAAAGAAAAAATAATCTTTGTAACTGAAAGACACTTAAAACAAGAGAGCAAATCTTTCAAAAGAAAACAAAGCAAAGATGGCCAAAAGCAGCTAAAAAATTGTCAAGCAGACTGTAAACAATCAAATACAGGCTCCAAAAGTTCATCCCAGGTGATCAAAGCAAAACTGGGTATCAGAAGACAACAAAAACCTAATCCAAAAATTCTACATGAGATGTCGCAACCTAGCAGTAGGGTATAGTGCGACGATTAAAGGTTTCTGCAGGCTATCTATGGGGTAGGTTGCAGAAAGACCGCACTGGTCTAAACAGTTAAGGTGCAGGTATCTAAGGTTTCCGCA
Organism: Picea engelmannii; assembly: GCA_009831015.1. Classification (NCBI taxonomy): domain Eukaryota; kingdom Viridiplantae; phylum Streptophyta; class Pinopsida; order Pinales; family Pinaceae; genus Picea; species Picea engelmannii. Next base: position 562,355 of record ML777304.1, on the reverse strand, counting down.
GGAAGCATATGGGATACATTGTGGAAATGCCTGTAAACAAAGGAAAATTGGAAAAAGGGCAAAGAGTCTAAAAGAACTTTTAGATCCAGATAGTCTGGATAGATCCCCTGTAGACTTAGAAAACAGAACCCAGACAATCAAAGCAAGAAAGCAGGACAAACTAGGAAAACAGTTCGTTCCCCAATGGAGTCACCAATTTTTTTATCGGGCTAATTGTTAAGTGCAGACACAAATCAATCCCCCTAGCTTCACTATGAAACTATAACACAACAAGAAAATACACTACTCTTTCCTTAGATTTCAATTATCAAATGAGAAATGGATCTAGAACATACCTTTTAAATATCAAATATTTGACTTCGCCAATGCAATCCAAGCTCCGTCACGAGGCTTATGGAGAAATATATGCAAAGGAACATAAGCCAACAAAGACAAGAATAATAGAGTCTATTTCATATGAAACTATTTATGTGATCAAGGAATCATACAATATGAACAAATAACATTCATATAGGAAAGAAAAGTATATCTATATTAAAGAATGTGGAAGAAAGATACAACCATATGCCTTGATGTCATTAGGTTCCTTCCAACAGTTCCTTGCTTTCCACACACTTCTTTCTACAAGGATTCTGAGACCATGGATCTGATAGTTACTCACAATCTATCTTGACAAAGCAAAGCTCAAAGTCAATCTAACCAAGCTAACAATCTTAAGCCAAATTTCCAATCCACAATCTTAATCCCAAGCCAAGCTCAAGCTAACTTTCTCCATGAGAGATCCTCTCCTTTTATAAGGTGAAGAGGATAAGGTGAGAATGTTAGGATGATCCCACTAAATCATGAAAGAGAGTAAGATCCAAACCGTTCATAGGCCACCTCACCATAGAATCTTCTCCTTCTAGAAGCATCGAGAAAACACTCATTTTTCCCACGTACAAGAATTTTTGCAGCCTAGCTATAGAGCAACCTGCAGAAACGTTGCAGTCTAGATGTTGTCCCTTGACTAGGTTTTGTTGATATCTGGTGAATTTTGACCTATTTTTGGACTTTGAAATCCTGTCAAAGGAGGAGCGCAAGATGAAGCAGAGATCGCGGGATCTCGGCCCCTTTTTGGGTCCTTTTTCGAATGTGGGAATATGTAATGGGAATGGGATGTCGGCCCATCGGTTTACTCATGTTTAGGCCTATTTTGTATGTATAAATAGATGTATAGGCAATGTAAAAGAGAGAAGAGAACGAAGGTATCTATGTGATGTTATTATGCAAGTAGGCTAAGTGCCAAGAGTTGGATCTGTGTGATTAGGAATTGTAAGGCTTTGTGCATACTGTGTGAGACTTGCAAAGTTAAGTGCAAGTCATTGTAGCAAGATTGCGGAAGGCTTAGTGTTGGAACGCAAGGAAGAAGGATATAGCGAGCTGTGCAGATCTTCTCTCCTGTGCGGAGTAAGATTTTTGAGGCTCTATGCTTGTAACCGATTGACTGAAGACAATAAAGAAGAAGAGTTGGTGGATGTAGCCCCAGAGTGGGGGTGAACCACATAAACACTGTGTTATTCCACTTTGTGCTTTCCTTAATGTGTTTATGACTCTCTTGCTAAGTGCTTTGATAGAGATAGATAAATCTGTTCATGCTTTGTGCTAATGATGTGTAAGAATGCTAGATCTGAATTCTGTGAATGTGCTTAGTGCTTGCTTTTGCTAGATCTAATCCATCTATTTGTGCTAAGTGCTTAATCACATTAGATTAGTGTGAATGTTGCAAAGCTCTGTTTTATCAGCGAAGTAGATACTGATTGCATATTGAGGATCTAACGGTGCTAAGTTCTCTATTAAGTATCATAATCATAGATCTGTGTCCTAGCTAAGGTTGCAGACACCTGAGTCTCGCAACCACCCCTTCCTTTACCTCGGGTGAGACTGAATCTGCTTTGCAGGTGTTTTTGAAAGGGCCGATAGTTAGGGTTTTGTTGGTGTGCTATTGTAGCGTTAAACCTTGGTTCTGCCCATGTGCCAACAAATGGTTCCATTGCGGGGACCTGAAACTATGATTGTTGGGAACCGAGAAAGAAGAAGCTTTATGCAAAGATTCGTCCTAAAGTTATGAAAGATATGTGCATAGATCTTTCACTCTAGTGCGCAATATTCTACTTGATTTATAAATCTCTGTGCTCTAAGAAAGGTAAAGGTGAGAATTTATGATTAAAAGAGGTAAGATCTGCAAGCTCTGTGCTCTGATAAAGGTAAGAATAGTGAAAAGTTTTAGATCTGGAAGCTTTGTGCTCTTTAGAAGTAAGGTAAGTGGAGATTTTTGTTTCTAGAGTATGGATCTAGGTATGTTTAATAGAGTCTATCCTATTTCGAAAACTAGGGTATTGATAGATGAAGAAATATTTGATATTAATAGATCTGACAAGAATAGTGAAAGATATGTTATACCTATGCATAGAAACAATGTTTGGACTAACAAATGGATGCAGAATCCTAGAAAGAATTTGTTGCAGGTTAGCTCCTATGCTCCTAGTGCGTAATATAGGAGAAGCTGGGGATCATTTAAAAGAAAGAGAGGATTAACCCTCTGTTATAGTTGCGGAAGACTGAGACATCTTGCTAAGGAATGCCCTGGAAGAAGACCTAGTTGTCTTTGTTGTAAAGCTATGGACCATGAAGTGTTGGATTGCCCTAAAATGATTGCTAAAGTTGAAAGAATGAATATGAATCAGGAAAACCCTAAGGAAGATCCATAGATTATAGTAGAATCCCATACAGAATCAGAGAAAGTATTGCTATAGATGAAGGAAACCTTGAATGACCACCGACATGTCAACTTATTAGAGATCTTCAAAGAAAAAGAATGCGTTGAAGCAAGAATAAGAGACTTCGACATTGACTGTATTCTGGATGAGGAAACACAGGTGAATATCATGAAAGAGAGAACTTGGGAAGCTATAGGGAAGCCTGCTATGTTTCCTTCATTAGGAGGAATAGGATTATTCAAAGGAAAACTGGTAAACCGATGTGGGAAGCTCGCTCGTGTACCTATTCACATTAATGGAACATCGACAGAAGAAGATTTTGAGATTATTAAATTTATTGAAGACAACGCCCCGTTTACCATATTACTAGCTAGCCCTTGGATTGAAAGAGACCATGCCATAAGGAAAGAAGAAGAAGCAGTGTTAGAAAAACATAAGTAGAAGTTAAAAGAATTCATGACTAGAAGGATCACACATTTGATTGCAGAACAAGAGAGAAAATCGAAGCTATTTAATACTAGAGACCTTGATGTCGAAGTTGCAAGAACCCTAGAAGAACAATAGAAGACTAAAGTACTTATCCTAGATAAAGAAAAAGTATTACCCCTGAATCCTAGGAAAGAATCTCAACAACGCGCAGTGACTATGTTAAAAGAAGATAAGAATCAGAATGGAAAAAGGCACACCGAGACAAAGCTCACTGGAAAGAAGGCTAGAAAGCTAAGTAAGAAGAGGGATAAGATTGAAAACTTATAGAAGGTTCTAGAGGGAACCTCATAGAAGGAAAATTTGCAAAATAGGAGCTTCGTCGGGATATCAGAACAACGAAACATAACACTTTGCCATGGAAAAGCAATATAGCTGTTGGGGAACGTTGTAATCGTTAGATCAATGCTCCGAAACTGATAGAAAACTATTTATGGCCAACCAACTCACCATATGACTGTTGGACCATGCCATAACATACATAACCAAGTTAATGAAGACCTCATACCCATTGTCGAGTTACCTATTTATCCCACCGTGCCATGCACCGAGAACACTTTTTTCAATTGAAAATTTGAGCCCAAAGACTAGGTTGAGTTTATACCATGATCATCATGCTTCTACTCTCTCTCTCGTTACTGTGTCTAAGATACCCCCCCGAACCAGAGATTTTTAACCCCGAGTGTGTATGTCAGACGAGTTGAGTGTTGCAGAAAGAGTTGTTGAGGAAGTTTTGATCGACCGGATGATTGAAAGAGTCATGTCGATGTCTACAGGTATACATGCATCATCCACGAGAGGACTGCCAACTTCTCCATCCACTACTTAAGGAGAAGGACCATCTCGACCATCTGTTGAGAAGAGAACTAAGCACAGGGATGATCTCACGAATGCTAAGTTGATTCTGAGCATCGTAACTACCTATATACCACCTTTGAGGGGTGCTGTAAACCGCAAAAACGTACCTAGAGATTTCGAGTACACCTTGGTCATTGCGTACCTCCCGAAGGGGATACGCACAATTCACGCAGACCAAGATAAGATTGCAGTGTTGAAGTTTAGCGACTTCAACCTTGACCAGAAATTTTACAACATGCTCATGCTGCATAAGCACCTGATCATAACAAAGGGAAAGAATTCGAAGATCGTCCCTCAGTCATGGACCCATAACCTCGCGCAGTCCACCCTGCTGAACGTTATGAAGATTCCACACTTCGGACGACAGCAGGAGGTGAATGCATGTGTCAAATTGCTGTTGTCTTGTTACCATGGAGGTTATCTATGGTTAAACCATCCCAGAACAGTGGATCTGACGTTGATAAATCGGATCACCGGGCTTAGTATGCAAGATCCCAACCCACATGATTTCTACCCTGGAAAATCCATGGACCGGGCTCTCGCTCAAAGGATCAAGGAAACTTATGGTGATTTTGAGAAGGGAACGCGAGGCTACAAGGTAGCTTCTATCCAGAGTGGCCCAGTGTGCCTCACCTGTCAATTGATCACAGGAAATTTAGTATGAAATAACTGACCCACCCGAGTCACTGGTTTTGTAGTTGACCTCACAGGGAAGTGCACAGAGGGCCTACAAATGAATTGGGCACAATACCTGGTGAACCAATTAGAACTTGACTACAGAGAAGCTCAGGATCAAGGGTACAAATTTCATTTCAACTGGCTATTGATCCTGATCATTTTCATGGTCTGGGAGATGCTAGAAGGTGCGACCTTCTCGGACATCGATCCCTTTGAACCATTGGACACGAATTTCAGTACATTGTGGTACTCAGGTGACATGAATAAGCAATGGTAGTCAAATTCCATGTTCCATACATACTACAACCAGTTGAAGGTAGCTATACAGTCCACGCCTCGCATAACTTCGAATACTTTACACGGGTTCAGGTCTTTTATGAAGTTCAACGTAGACCGCCATTTCATTTATATCATAGCATGCTCTGACAAGAACAAGCAAAAACTTCAGTCCTACTACAAGAGAATAGAGGAGGAATTGGAGGAGATCACCAAGGACTGGTCGACAGAGCTCCTCATTCCAGTAGACCCTGTGGAGATATCCAATATAGACAGTCCAGAAACTGCACAGGATACACCTAGGCTGAGAAAGACAAAGAAGACTGAAGAGGTCCATGATTTATACAATGCATCCATGAAGATCGCTTCCATCTCACCCAAGTAAGGAGGTGATGATGTAGATTTAAATGACACAGAGGTCGAGCAGCAACAGGGTGACGAGGCTGATCCCCTGAAAAAGAGGAAAGGTTCACCTCCAAAACCCTCCTCCCAGAAGAAATCAAAGGCCACTTTGATGAAGATGCAAACCATCCTCACCTCTGATGACTTCGACTTCCTCATAGCAGCCTTGAATGATGCTTCACTGGATATAGCAGAGAAGCAAGAAGCAAAGCAAGACGATCTGTATGATTGAATCACGACTAAACTCCGAGGAGTACAACAATCCCTACAATCCATTCGCGTAGTCTTCACTGCGCCGGGAGAGACAAAAGTGGGAGATGAGCCAACTCAACTCCATCAAATAGCTGCTATAGTCGAAGCTCGTATTCGACAAGTGTAAGAGGAAACAACGCAAGCCAACCAGGATTTGGTACAAGTATAGGGAATACTTGTAGAACGACGTCGAGCTACCGAATAGGAAAAGAGCACTCTCCAAGCGAAGTTCGATGAAGAAAAGGCACAACTGCAGCAAGGCAAGGAACAAATTCTCGTCGAGGAACTCGAAGTGAAGGAAACGGTCAACAGAGCACTTCGCTCTGTGATTATCATAGAAGTAAAGGTAGAGGATCAAGTCACAAAGCAAGTAACACAACTTGAAGAAGTAATCCAACAACTACAACAACACATAGCAGATTTGGAGCTACGCGTAGTACCTAAGACTCCACATGAGCTAAGAGACCATCGAGAAGCCACTTCCTGCAGCGTAGTTGACAGACTGAAGGCCCTTACCCTAGAATGCAAGAAATTCGCTGATCACAGTGCCCATATGTATGAGAAACTCACTGAGAATATAGAGTTGCAGGCACTGGAGTCGCATCTCCAGGAAGAGAAGCAACATGCAAAAACACTACAGGTGTAGCTAAAGTCTCTGTCAATTGTGGAGAGAATGAAGAGATCTCAAGAACAGTGAACCGACTAGAAGCAAATCCATAATATCCAGAGCAGAGTTATGGAGATAACTCAGAAACTCCAACTGATACAAGATAAGGCCTATCAGTTGTTTACAGAGGTGGAAGGCCAGGGAGTAGAACTGGAGCAAGTTAGCACCACGACAGAACAAAGCCTGGAAGGACCTGTGAATGATGCAGTCATTCAAGAATTTGCTGAAAAAGAGCGCGTAGCACAAAAACAAGTCGAAGTAGTTTGATCCAAGCTTGAAGCATTCGAAGTAGAACTTCCTACATCAGAGTGACTTGGGAAGAGTCACAGGTGAGTGTTGGGGGCCTATTGGTCCTTGACCAGGTTTTGTTGCTATCTAGTCAAGTTTAACCTATTTTTGGACTTCGACAACCTATCGAAGGAGGAGCACAAGATGAAGCAGATATCGTGGGATCTCGACCCCTTTTTGGGTCCTTTTTGGGATGTGGGAATATGTAATGGGAATGGTATGTCGGCCCATGGGTTTACCCATTTTTAGGCCTATTTTGTATGCATAAATAGATGTATAGGCAATGTAAAAGGGAGAAGAGAATGAAGGCATCTATGTGATGTTAGTATGGAAGTAGGCTAAGTGCCAAGAGTTGGATCAGTGTGATCAAGAATTGTAAGGCTTTATGCATACTCTGTGAGACTTGCAGAGTTAAGTGCAAGTCATTGTAGCAATATTGTGGAAGGCTTAGTGCTGGAACGCAAGGAAGAAGGATCTAGCGAGCTGCGCAAATATTCTATCCTATGCAGAGTAAGGTTTTTGAGTCTTTGTGCTTGTAACGGATCGACCGAAGACAATAAAGAAGAAGATTTGGTGGACGTATCCCTAGGGTGGGGGTGAACCACGTAAACACTGTTTTGTTCCTCTTTGTGCTTGTCTTAATGTGTTTATGACTCTCTTGCTAAGTGCTTTGATAGAGATAGATAAATCTGTTCATGCTTTGTGCTAATGATGTGTAAGAATGCTAGATCTGAATTCTAAGAATGTGATTAGTGCTTGCTTCTGCTAGATCTGATCCATTTGTTTGTTCTAAGTGCTTAATTACATTAGATTAGTGTGAATGTTGCGAAGCTCTGTTTTATCAGTGAAGTAGATACTGATTGCATATTGAGGATTTCACAGTGCTAAGTTCTCTATTAAGTATCATAATCACATATCCGTTTCCCAGCTAAGGTTGCAGACACCTGAGTCTCACAACCACCCCTACCTCTACCTTGGGTGAGACTTCATCTGCTTTGTAGGTGTTGTCGAAAGGGCCGATAGTTAGGGTTTTGTTGGTGCACTGTTGTAGCGTTGAACCCTGGGTCTTCCCCCGTGCCAATACTAGATTTAGAGTAACCTGTGGAAATTAGGCATCTCTGCACCTTGCATATAGAGAAGCCTATGGAAATCCTCCTTAATAGGGTTTTTACAAAGGAAAATACAACTTCTTCTCTCAGGAAAATCCCTTCTCCCTTCTTTCTTCAGGAATTCAAGCCATTGAACCCTTTGAAGGAAACATATAGGTTTACATCATTAACGATCATAAGGGTGATGAAAATAATGTGTAACAGAGAGCTCCCAAAGTATGAGGTTAGAACAAAGTGATAGCTGAAATACTTTGTCGAGTTTGTGTAGGGAACAAGTAACACGTCTGTCGGAAACCTGCCAACAAACAAAGGAATACAATACAATAATATATCATCACTGAGGTAGGCATTCCCATACTCAGAATACAAATGAATCAAATAATAAATGCCGACATGCAAATATCCATGTCAAGTAAGACAGGTCATGGCCACCAAATATACAATGTGGATCCATGCCAATATGACTCAAATCTCAACATAGCCACCAAAAATACACTGTGGATCTATGTGTTAAAGACTCAAATTTGAACATATCCATGAGACATACAATGCAAATATATGTAACAATATAATATGAATATACTCCAATGCAACCTGAATCTATCAGAAAATATCCAGGGTCTTCATCTCCATCACTCTATAGTACGAATCTAACCATGTGAATACATGTACTGAAGTTGAACATGGTAGAAACCACTTGATTACCGATCATTAATGAATACCATTAACAAGTGTGAGGGAAATCACCATTAATGTCAATGACTCCCAAGGTACTCTAGTACAATCCAATGAATGTGAATTAATGAGCTGAAGTCGAACACTTGGTGGAATCTCTTGATCAGGGGTCAATAATGAAAACCCACTGTCGAAAGCGAGGAAACCTTCCATTGAGGCATGCAAGTTCCAAGGTACCAATTAGTTTATAAGTCTAATTCCTGGATAATGAGTTGAAGTCGACAGGAAAAGACTCATCACGGGAGGGCCTTAATGTATCCCCCATCGATGACACGAAACAGGCAACAAGATTTGAAGTAGATCATAGTAATAAGTGATTCATGACTGACTCAGGGATGGTCGATGCAATAGAAGGCTTAAGGACTGTAGAAATGGTCGACGCAATAGAAGGCTTTGCGGGTTGAACTTCTCTTTGAACATATTGACAAAACAACAACTGTCTTGGAAACACTGACTCAACAACAGGGATCACAGACCAAAATTGTAATCTTATAAAGGATTATGATCAAGAGACAAACAAATTTTCCAACCTATACACAAAGCAAGTGAAAGGGTGTCATATTCAAAGGTGACTCTTCCATATAATACAGGTTTAGATACATTTCTTTCCCAATTTCCCCCCCACCATTTCTGGGGAGTACCTCTTTATTTTTACACAAGATTGAGGAGGATAACATATGCTTGAACTGTAAGCTCATCCTTCGGATGAGTCCTTCAGAGTATATATTTAACGAACCCTAAGAAGGAGTGGTTCGGTCCCATATGGGCCTCTTGTTGTTTGTTTTACGAGTCCAAAGAGAGAAAACTCAGGGGTTTTTCATGTTTAGAGAGTTTGAAAAACACTTAAAGAAAACTCCAAAATGTCCCTTTTTGTAAAGTCTGATGAGATTGAAAAAGAGATAAAATATCGCTCAATAGACACACTTTCTAATACTTTAACAAGCGTGAAAAGAACAAGATCGCTCGACAATCTTTTCATGTTTAGAGATTCTGAAAAGAGCTTAAAGGAAACTCCAGGGGATTCCTTTTTTGTATAACCTTTATGAGCCCAAAAAAGTGACAAAAGTGTACTTGTTTACATTCTCATTGACTTACAAGCATGAGAAAGAACAAAAACTAAGCTCGGAATTGTTTTCATTTTTATGCAAGCTTAAAACAAAACAAAACTGTGCTTAGGATAGATTTTATTTTTACACAAGCTTAAAACTAGCGAAAACTATGCTTGGACCTGGTTTCATTTTTACACAAGTGTGAACCAGAGGAAACTACGCTTGGACCTCCCAACACATAACACAGGGATGGTGGTACTTATTGTTATAGGATAAATCCGTAGGTGCAGACACTAACCGATCTCCCTAGATCCACCTGGTATCTAGAACAAAACAGGACATAATAATACACTTTCCCTAGATCTAGCCTATTGAATGAACTAAGAGATAAGGGTTATGGACATACCTTATGATCTCTTTCCTTATGTCTCTGTTGTTCCAAGCTTCGCTTCAATGCTCTCGTCCCATTCAGATCACAACAAAACGAACCAATCGAAGTAAAGACAAGTTAAGATATTCAATGACTAGTCTATACATATGATCAAGG
>ML777304.1:428927-477347 GCA_009831015.1 Picea engelmannii | reverse complement strand
GAAAAATCATATTGGAGCCTGAATCCATCACTGACACAAGAATTCACCAGCTAAGGAATAGATCCATTTCAGAGTATCTCATTAAATGGAGGAAACTACCGGCTGAAGATTCCACTTGGGAAGATGAGTCTTTTATACAGAAGAATCCAAAGTTACTCAAGCGTTGCGGATAACACTTGCCTCAAGGGGAGGGGCATGTTAAGCCCTAATGTTGGCTCATTACCCCTTGATTGGGGCATATTATATTAGTAATGTTATTTTATTTATGTCGGCTTTAGGCCATTAGTTGTAATTATACCTCCTAGTCTCCTATATATATACCAAGGAGACATTTTCATTTTGAATCATCTTGTACTTGAACATTTAAGTGGGGTAAAAGGAGGTTTCCCCCTCGAAGAGGCTTATTATCTGAAATTATATTTGTTTCAAGGCATTGAGTACTTTTCCTGAGGTTTTTCCATGCTATATTGAGGTTTGGTTCTTAACAGAGAAGGAAATGATGACAATACTACATGAATTAAAGAAATGGAACCCTTACCTAATAGGTAGGCACTTCAAGGTCAAAACATATCATGATAGTCTTAAATACTTATTGGAACAAAGACTATCTTCAGAAGAACAACAAAAATGGGTGACCAAGATATTGGGTTATGATTTTGAAAATGTCTATAAAAAAGGGAAGCAAAATGTTTTGGCAGATGCACTCTCAAGAAAGGATGAATATGTTGAGGCCTTTCTCTGTGTTATCTTGATCATCCAACCCGACTGGATAATAGAAGCAAGGGATTAATGGAAGAATGACAAAAATGTGTGGACTCTCATTCAAATTTTGTAGCAGGATTCCAGTGCATCAGATACATTTACATGGAAAAATGATTCACTATGGTACAAAGATCGCTTATATTTATTTAAGAAATCCCAACTCAAACAAAAGGTACTATTGGAATTGCACAGCTCTCTGGTAGGAGGGCAATCAAGATTTTTGAAAATCTACGATAGGGTCAAGAATAATTTTTTTTTGGGATGGCCTTAAAAATGATGTTCAAAGGTTTGTGGTAGAATGTTTGGTTTGCCAACAAAATAAGGTGGAAACAATTAAGATCCCAGGTATCTTACAACCATTAACCATCCCAAGTTAGTGTTGGGAGGAGGTTTCCATGGATTTCATAACAGGGTTACTAAAGTTTGAAGGAAAGAGTGTCATCATGGTGATTGTTGATAGAATGACCAAGTACGAACACTTTTGTGCACTCTCTCATCCCTTCAAAGCCAGTACATTTTCCACCGCATTCATGGAGACAATTCAAAAGCTACATGGAAGCCCAAATATTATTGTAAGTGACAGAGATCCCATCTTCACTGGACATTTTTGGACATAATTATTTTCTTGTTTAGGTACTCAACTGGTTCATAGCTCATCCTATCATCCTCAATCTGATGGAAAAACCGATATAGTGAACAAATGTCTGGAAGGCTACCTTCGTTTCTTTGTCTCTGATAAACAAACACAATGGTTCAAATGGTTACCCTTGGAAGAATGGTGGTATAACACTTCCTTTCATATTGCAACAAAAATGACACCATTTATGGCACTCTATGGATACCACCCTCCTTCCATCACTTCTTCTCTAAAAGAAAATTCTAAGGTTCAAGCAGTGGAAGATCACATCGAGCATCAACAACAAGTTCTCCAAATCTTAAAGGACAACTTGACTATGGCACAAAATTGCATGAATCAACAAGCATATCAACATCGTAGTGAAAGAAGTTTTGAAATAGGGGATTAGGTATTTTTAATACTACAACCATACAAATAGATGTCCCTCAAGCAAGTCAAGAAGGATAATAAATTATCACCAAAGTACTATGGCCCTTATAAGGTGTTGCAAAAGATTGGTACTATGACATACAAATTGGAATTGCCTGCATCTTCACAAGTACACCCAGTTTTCCATGTTTCATGCTTAAAGAAGGTTATAGGTGACAAGATACTAGTTCAAACTATATTTCCAGAACTTGATGAGGAAGGAAAAATCATATTGGATCCTGAAGCCATCACTGACATAAGAATTCACCAGTTGAGGAATAGATCCATTTCAAAGTATCTCATTAAATGGAGGAAAGTACTGATTGAAGATTCCACTTGGGAAGATGAATCTTTTATACAGAAGCATCCAAAGTTACTCAAGCATTGTGGACAACACTTGTCTCAAGGGGAGGGGCATGTTAAGCCCTAAATAGTGGAACGTTACCCCTTAATTGGGGCATATTACATTAGTAATGATATTTTATTTATGTCGGCTTGGGTCCCTTAGTTGTAATTGTACCTCCTAGTCTCCTATATATACCAAGGAGACATTTTCATTTGGAATCATCTGGTAATTGGAGATTTATGTGGTGTATGAGGAGGTTGCCCCCTCAAAGAGGCTTATTATCTGAAATTATCTCTCTTTTCAAGGTTCAACATCAATTATTTGTCTCCTTTTATTATTTTCTGAATTGGAGTCTAAGTCAAGGCTTGACTCTGTTTCTTGTTGGATCATGTTGTCATTGATGCCAATGGTTTGATTATTTGGGAGATTGTTGGATCATGTGCCATTGATGCCAATGGTTTGATTATTTTGATGTCAAAGGATTGATGCCAAGTGATTGACTGAAAATCTTGATTGATTGATGATTATGTATTATCCTTGATGAGAATGATATATGTCAAGTGGAAACCAATCAATGAAGATGGATCAAGATGCATAGATGAATATGGATCAATGAGTTGTCATTGATATATGATGAAGATGGATTATTTGATATATTATGCATAGTTTGATGACTTATTATTGTCTTATCATGAATGATAAGGTTCACAAATGGATGAACTCCAAAGTGGTCCCCTTATGGTGAAATCCCTCACGGGAAGATGCTTTGTGGTTGAGTTGTGGTTGTGAGGACCCATGCTTGTATGTGGAATAATGAGATGAATATCAAGGAAATGTTTGGTGAAACTATCCTAGATGGATAGTGTTTGTCATGCCATTTCCGGTGGTATGTGGAATGTCACATAACTCCTCATGGTTTGAGAGTTATGGCCTTACGAAGATGAAGGACCCCCATATGAAGTCTTGAAGCCCCCAAGGTCAAAGAAGTCAAAGTGACCTAAAAAAAGAAATCATTATTTAAATAATAAAGAGAAGTGAAAAAATCAAGAAAGATTATTTAAATGATAAAATAATGTGACAAAATCAAGAAGGAATATCTAAATGATAAATATTGGAGAACTTTCTATTTATGGAAAGTGGTTAACCCTAAAATAAGGAAAATAGGTTAAGTGACCTAGAAATGGGTTAAGTAACCTAAAAATGGGTTAAGTGACCTAGAGGATGAAAGTATAAATAAGATAGCTATGGTCTCTTGTAGATAATCCTTTGTGTGGATCAATGGAGAGCTTCTTGTGAATATCTTTTGGAGTATTGATGGAGAGCTTTTTGTGAGAGCATCTTATTGGTGTGGATCTCTTGAGCATGATTGAAGATATATCCCGAGGAAGAGAGAAAGAGGAGGATCTCATGGACACATCAAAGTTTTGGCAATGTCAGAGATCTTGACGGAAAAATTCTCGGATTCACAAAAAACCTTATTTTCTGATGCATACGTGGGTTGTCTGTGTATAGGGTGAATATACATTGAAGGTATACACGGGCTGGCTGTGTATAGGGTGAGTATGTACGTGGGTTGACTATGTACAGGGAGCGTATAGTGGATAAAATCATGGAGATTTGTGTTTGAGTTGGTGCCAAGCTCTTGGATGATGAGGTAGGTTCTAGATTTGCATTCTATGGGCCCATATCTTTCACTGAGACACTGGTATGGTTACATTATTGTCTTGATGGATACTATAGTTTGATGTATTGTGAATTCTTAGGGAATTCTTGGTATGGATTCTATGATATGGTTCAGTTTGGATGATTTGGTTGATGGAGTGATCAATACTCTTGTGATTCAGTGGTGACATGATTGCTATGGTATACTAATTGTTTATACATGATTGAGATAGCATTCATATCAATTTGTTGTGGAGCATGAGCAAGCTATTGGAGAGATTGGATGTGTTGTGATTGGCTGGTGGTTAGATTGGATAGTCAAAGACATAAGAGAATGATATATTGATTGCAGAGAATCTGAAGGACAAACCCTAACAACTCAGAAGGTATACGCAGTTTGTTGTATACACTGACCGTGTGCATACGCAAGCTGTAGTGAGCCAGGGTGCGTGCACACGCTGGATGCACTACTGACAGGTCACATACATGTTGACAGATTGATATCTGTTGAGGATTGTTGCCTCATCTCATTTGGTACTGAGGGTGTAAGATGAGTCTTGCATTATAGAGTTGGTGCTCTTGTAGAGTTGTACTCTATTCAGTTGTTTCCAATAAACCCCCGGATTGTTGTCCATAATAAAAAGAAAATTTGTACATACATATTGTGTTCTTTATGTTCCTTGTAGTGATGACTTGATGATGATATATTGCTGATATATGTTCTAATCTAACCGGTTATAAATGACAACAATGGGTAATGAACAAATGTTGAATGTTAACTAAGAAGTTTTTATGTAAGAGGAAAGTTTTGGGAAAAAGAGCCCCACACTCATTAACCCCCCCTCTAAGTGTGGTAGGTGTGTCCAACATTTCTTTGAGCTCGAACAACAATGATTGTTTTGAGTGACATTAATTGGTGTTGTGTCAAGGGATTTTGTGGAAGTTGCACCAATTCCTAGTGTCCTTCTTTGTCTTCCCATTGCTCTTATTTTCCTGTAGCTTGGACTTGTTTTCTTGAGGTTGGTTGTTCTATGAGTTACGGTTTCCTTTACCATACTTTGGTTGCTTCTAATTTGTAGACATGAGCTCCCACTTGTTCTACTACTTGAATTTCTGCTCATTTTTTACATCATATCAATAAGCGACTCCTAGTGATGAAATGTCCAGAAATTCCATTTCAGTTTACATGTACCTGTGTAGAGCCCCACAATATTTCAGAACTAGATGTCGCTTAGAGTCTTTCATACCCAATTTATTGCGCAAAGTATGGAAGGTATTTCTAAACTTTGGCACTTTTTAGTTCGGGTTTTGATGCAATGTGGTCCATCTCATGTACTGGCCATCATAGTTTCCCATAGGTTAATATTGCTCCTTGACTACATCCATAAAAAAATCCCAAGTGGGCTCGACCCAAAATATTCCAGCGTCCTCTGTGGAAATTTTCTCCCACTAAGTTTCCCAACAATGTTTGACATGGGGGAGAGCCTTAAGGAGTGAAAAGGTGATCTTTTCTTTGTTGGAAAAAATGTGAACAAAGAAATAACCTTCTAGAAAATTTAACCATTTTTCCAAAGCACCTGCATGGATTTGACCTTCAAATATGTGAATATTAAATATAACTTGTACCTTGAATGGGGTAGTGTCTCCAAAGTGATTGCTTGATGAAGACACGTCTATTATTGTTGACAATAATTAAAGGATTTGGGAAAAATTCTCCAACATCTCGTTCCTCTGTTACGTGAGGGATTCTGCGAGAAACAACTTGATGGGATATTTTTCTCCCTCATTCATCTTCTCTTCGACCATGGGAGGCCACTTGGGTTGGCAAGAGCGGTTGTCCTCAAGAGAAACTATCTCGAGACCCAACTCTCTATACCTTGACCTCATCGGGGACATGCACTAAGAAACGGAAAGGAGTAGCCTCCTCTAAGACCACTGATCGATATTATTTTGAGAACAAAATGAAGCTAGATATATAAAAATGAAATATACTATGATATTGCAATAAAAATAGAGATACAATAATGCACAATTTTCATTGATGAGAGAATTTACAAAAACTGTAAAATCACAGAGTGAATGACTCACTAGAATGGTGGCAACTTATCTATGAGAAGAGATGTGATGGGTACTCTCATTCACAAGAAGATGATGGTGTTTACATTGAGGCTCTAGAGGCATTTTTAACATGAATAAAATCCAAAAACCTAACCCCGGAAGATGAAACTCCAAAAGTCATGTGGGTCCCGATGGGGTAAGTTGGTACATCGACTTCCCAAGGGCATAAATTTTGCATACAATCTCTGTTTGGGGTGCATGAAAGCTCGTTGGAAAGGTCTATCTAAGGAATACACATTTTACTATCACACTCTGGACAAATTCTACAATGTGACCATGGCATACCCAAAAAATGTTGTTTAGGGCCTCAAAACGAGCCTGGAAGTTTAGGACCCAAAAATATGTAGAAAAACTGCCAAGGTGGAAACCCCTATTTTGAGCCTGTGGAATAGGTGGGTGGCCACCTATTTCCGCATGGATCACCTATATGAGCTCATATTTTATGCACTAACTATATTTATGATAGATAAGGCATTAGCGATAGTCCAAAAGATTGGGGACTAGTACCTAATGGAGCATAAAACCTACATAAGGATATACGGGGCTACCAAATATCCCCATCTGCTCCCGAGATTTGTGTCAGAAATATTGGTAATCCAAGAAACCACATATCAAACTATAATTCATAGAATCAAGGAAACATTATATCGAGACAAGAAGGTTGTCTGGCCCCCATTGCTGTTATGGGTCGACTCATATTCATTTGAAAGCAACAAAAAATCCTAGGCTAAAGTAGATATGCTACTATCATATTGCTTCAAAGAAGAAATATTTTGGAGGCACGGTCCCAAAAAGGTGGTCAAAGAGTATTGCATCCAAATCAAACACACTTGGCAATATACTTTAGCTACTTGGGAGGAGAAAGAAGTGTGCTACAAGGCTCATATTTATGATGAAGTCATTACTAGGTGACAAGGTAAACCCATAGGAAGGATCGTCGATGAGCAGAAGGCTCATGAAGAAGCATGAAGGAAAGAAGAAAACGAGGCAACATCAAGAAAATCTGTTGCAACTACATCTACACATTCCACATCAGTTGAACAGGAAGAACCAACAATAGACAAGAAAAGAAGGAAGAAGGAAAAGGTCCAAAAGAATACGGAGGACATTGTTGAGAAGAAGATAAAGATCATAGAGGCCAAGGAAAAGACATAAGTTGAAGCAAAAACAATCACAACATAAACAATATCGAAAGCATAACAAAAGGCTGTGGCTAAGAAAGCAACATAAGCCAAAACCAAAGAAAAAGAAACAACTAGAAGAGAAGTTGTAGCAGAACAAAGAGAAACAAATGGATATGCAACCAAGGCAGTCAAAGAGCAGCAGAAAATGGAAGAATAGGCTCTGAATAATGATGCCTCACTGATGGACAATGATCTCCTGGAATATTCAACTGAAGCTCCCTACATTTATTTATTCACAATTCGACAACATTGAGTTGGGGCTTCACACCTCATACAAACCAAGCAAAGTGGCAAACTCAAAGAAGTTCAAATACGACAAGGCCACTAGCATGATTGTGCAACAATAAGTTAGGAAGGTACCAGTCACAAGGGGAAATCCATTAACATTCCTAACGAAGAATGTTGTGACAAAAGATGCCAACAAAGACCCACTCTCCATAGCATCTGTTGTCACTTCCATCACCACAATGATAGAACAAAACCTCAAAAACTTGTTCTACCAAAACCAAGAAAGGGAATCTAGGATTAGAGAGATGGAAGAATAATTTTGGCATGCGAATAAAGATGAGGTAAACTTACAAGAATTCAAAGCATGCATAGAAAAGGTCAGGACAGAGCTAGAGGAAGCTATTACAAACATGTATGTCCATCTGCATGTATTTCAACAATTGGCAACCAACATAATGGAACAACACAACCATGTGAAAACCAAGAACGTCCAATTTGTCACCATCTGAGAAGTCCTGAATAAAATTAAAACATGGATCGACTAAAATCTAGATGATCTAGTAGAACTTCCTCACCCCTCAGAGGTAGAAAGAATAAATGATTATGCTTCCATTGATAGATGCCAACAAGCAGGGAAGATAGCAGAAGAATAAATGATGAGCTCACTCGTGATCTTTGCATGTCTCCTCAAATCCACACAAATATTGATACACAAGTATCACCTTCCTCCCCTTGAAGAGTTCGAGAAAACCATCATGATGGAGAAACTCCTCGAAAAGATTTAGCAAAGAACAATTCAAAGATGGAAAGTAATCGAAGAAATTGCTAAGTTGACAATTGAGTTAATGAAGCAACATCTTGTACAACCAACCAATGTCCACACCATGATTCAAGCATTCATTGTCACCCTAACAAAGGACATAAATATGCTTATAGATAAATCAACCTCACGTGAATTCACTCTCGAGGAACTTCTATACTGCAGGATCATATCACTTGACGCCCAATACGAAGTTTGGGCCGCATATGTCAGAGACAAGGGCACGTGAATGGGACAAAATAAAAAATTCAGATTTGCCAACGACTATACTCTATTTTGTCTTTTTCCAACTATTTTCAGCTTCATCCTTTTTCTTACACATGTCAATAGTTAGTGAGGGGAGTTGAAAGGTCTTGTAATTTCTTCTTGTGGAATTCAAGAAGACATTCTCAAAATTTTTTAGATTTTCGATAAGTAATGGAAGAGGCCTATTTTGAAGGGGCTCTTCAAGCATTGTATACTTATGAAACTATTTTTGGAGAAAATATCGTGTTAACTGAAATTGAGAAGCCGTCAGGGCCATATTTGATAGAGAGAAGAATTGTTTGTAAATGGTGGCTTGTTGTGAACTATTTTTAGTTGATTATTTATTGTTCATATGTGTTGTAAGAATATATTTTTTCCTATACACTTTTCTGATGCAAATTAATATCGTTCTCGCAACTTTGTTATTCTTTCTTATGCTTTGTCCTAAGAATATGAGTTGATAATGTATGTGATAGCATAATTTAGAAAAATCTAGTTATGTATTTTCATATATGTGTTATCTAATCTTGCTTCATAACAACTATCTGAATGAATTTATTCATAGGTATCAGTTTCATTTTCAATTACTCATTTGATTACTATAGATTGCTTCTAGCTAGGATGCGATATATTAGATTTATTTATGCAATTAGTAAGGATGTATTTTCCTTCCACTTGCATTTAGAAACCATCCAATCACTCCTCATAACTAGTAATGGCAGCTGGACTAGAATCCAGATGGTATACTAAACCAAACGATGCATAATCTAAATGGGACTGTGTACTTGGGAGTACCCCTTACCGTTGAAGCACAATTTTTTCCCTGCCAACAAGACCTTTTTCCATTTGTATTCATTTTCCACCATTTTATGACCACATTTCCCTAGAGAAAACAACTATGAGTGGACATCACTTGACCAACACCTTTTTTGCCTTTGCTTTGCATAGGCATTTTCCATGTGCTTGGAATGTAGTTGCATTTCATTAATCCACTCGATTTCTCCAATGTATCATACTTTTATATCCTTTTCATGCTCATTAGAACATGAAAAATACAAACAAAAAAAACATCAAAAATAAAAGAGGGGAGAAGAATTTAAATCTTTATTTAGTTTGAGTGCTAGCCATTGGTTATTTTTCACCCTTGAACATGGCACCTGCTTGCATCAATGTCTTACAATTGTGATTTATAATGCCTAAGGAGTTGTACCATGATTATGAGTTATCTATCCTCTGATTGGTTATTCTTCTAGCATGCACCATGGAAAATGATTCAATGCCTCGTGCGTTCTTATTGCGTTGTGTTATATGTTTAAGGGAAGTTAATCCTAAGTTTGTGATTTCATATAATTGTTGACCTTTCATGTCGGTCGTCCTCGTGTCAGTTTGTACTTTGTGATTCCCTTCTTCATAAAATCTCTCGGTTATTTTTTTGAGTCGACTGATGGGGGATACATTGAGGCCATCCTTCAACATATCTCTTCCTATCAACACTATATAAGTATCTAGGAAGTAAATCTAAAAACCAAATAATACCTTGGGACTTGTAGACATTGGTAGCAAGATTTCTTGCGATTGAAAATGGGTTTACATCATTGACCCCTGATTGATTGATTTTTACAAGTGTTCAACATCATATCCTTTTTTCACACTTGTTTAATTGTACTAGGTACATTGGGGCCCATTTTCATTATTGGTGGGTGCCCTCACATTTGTTAATGATTTTCATCAATGAATGGTAGACTATTTCTTCCATGCTTGACATCAACTCATTTATTCACATGATTTAGATTTGTACAATTGTTGAGTTTGGATTTAAGACCTTGGGCTAGAGTCATCCTCTATCAATGCCACCTTCCTAAGCTGTGCAATATTGTATCACTGATTGAGGAGTACTTTAAAGACTAAATGACACTCTCATTTGTGCTAAGTGTCTTCCTAATGTATACTATGACATAGATCCACATTATATTTTCTCATGGCTATGATGTTTTATAAGACATGGATCCATCATTTACTTTTTCATGGCCATGCTATTGCATTTTATTTCATGGATCCATAATGTATTGTGTTGGCGGCCATGCTTATTCATATATTAAAGCATGGGTATGCCTACCTCAAGGGTGATCTATATTTTATTGGTTCATTTTTGGTTGCAGGTGGTTCCTAGTTCCTTGGTCTACGGAACTCCTCCTTGGTCCACTCGTCACCATCTACTTTTGTAATGTATTTCAACCATTAGTTTCTCTTCTAACCTCATACATTGGGGGGCATCTATTATATCTGTATTTGTCACCATAGGCCAAGTAAAGTTGTTATGATATGTTATGAAGTTGAAATGCACTTCAACTAAGGAAAATTGCACATAAAAAGCCTTGGTTTCCCTTCAACTAAGGAAAATTGCACATAAAAAGTCTTGGCCTCCCTTCTTCTTAGTAAAAGAGTATTTGGCCATAAGTTCCTCATGGAACATACACAATTGGTCATAGGTTTCCTGTACAAAACTCATGGTTTCCCCTTAGACATTCGAGAGCTAGAAAGTTATGAGGAGATAAATGAACAATGGGTTGGAAAAATATTATAATTGTGAATGGGATTTGTGCATGACTTGTATTCTCTCAACTCACATGCCATGAATTATATCTTCAACTCTTCAAAGAATTTACAAGGAGCCAAAGTTAAGGGAAGAGGCTAGCTAGAATAGTTTGAAACATCCTTATTCTATTAGAGTAAGAATACTTGGTCCATTAAGTGTTGTACATTGTTAGGCCAGACATTAGGTAGAAAATGTAACTCCACAATGATCTGTATTACATTGATATGAGAGGTGCATAAATACAATCTAAGTAACCATTTTTCTTCTCAAACATATGACTCTTCCTATCACCTATGACTCTTCATATTCACAATATAATTACAGTAACACAATCCCAAGGATTACATGTCTAACATCTCCCCCCCCCTTAATCCGAAAGGGGTGTGTGTGAGTCCAAGAATCATTATGAACTTTTCATTTTTTTCTCTTCCAAGTGCTCTGGTGAAGATGTCCGCAATTTTCTCATTTGTGGAACAATGTCTCAAGTGAATAGTCTTGGCCTCTACATGATATCAAATCAGGTGATAATTTTTGTTTATGTTCTTCGTTCAATCACAAAATTTGGAATTCTTGGCCAACTTGATTGTAGAAGTATTTTCAACTAGAAGAGGAGAAGAATTCACTTGTTTCTCCTAAAAATATTCAAGTATTTTCCTAAGCCACACAATATCCTTCGTAGTTTCTACAACTACCACATATTATGCCTCTGTCGTGGAATTTGATGGAACTTATTGTTTGCGTGTTATCCAAGAGACAAATTTTGATCCAAGACTCATGAGATAGCATGAAGTTGATACTCCATTTTCCTTATCCTTGATAAAGTCTGAATCAGAATATCTGATCACGTTGACATCATCTACCTTAGAGTACATGAGTCTAAATTCTTGAGTTCCTTTAAAGTATTTTAGAACTCTTCTTGTAGCAGACAAATGTCCTTCACAAGTATTTTTCATGAACCTAGAAATAATCCCAAATACAAATGAAATGTTTGTTCTGGTGGTAGTAAGATAGATAAGATTTCCCACAATCTATATATACTTGGTTGCATCCTCAAATTCATTCCCTTGTTTTGATGTGAGTTTCAAATTCTATTCCATTGGAGTAGAAATAAGATTGAACTCATGTTGAAATGTTCACTTGTGTTACATATTGTTCATCACCCCCATGACCACTGATGATATGTGTATCACCTATTAGAATAAAGATCATTTTCCCTATTCCCTGAAGGCTATTGAAGAAATAAGACTTTCCCTGAGAGGTGGAATCATATTTTCCTTATTGAAAAACCCTATCAAGAAAGATCATTGCACCTCATAGTGTTAAGGGTGTGATGATTCCAAATCATTGCATGCTACACCATAGTGGTCTGCACCATTGTCGTAGGTTGCTCAGTCTTGAGGG
Source organism: Picea engelmannii (assembly GCA_009831015.1). NCBI lineage: Eukaryota > Viridiplantae > Streptophyta > Pinopsida > Pinales > Pinaceae > Picea > Picea engelmannii. The sequence goes on along the minus strand of ML777304.1, from coordinate 464,939 downwards.
TGCAACGATGCTCAAACAAAGGAAAAAAGAAGAATTTCTCGAAGGTTCTAGAATGGAATCTTCGAAACGATGAGGTGACCTCCGATTGGTTTATATCTCACTTGCTTCTCTGATTTAGCGGGATCATCCTAATCCCTTCATCCATCCCTCTTCACTCTATATAAGGAGGGATATCTCATGGGAAGAGTGAGGCTGGCTTATGTATGAATAATTCTGCTGAAGATTGTGCTTGTGATAGCTTTGATTTAACTTTCCAAGTCAGGCTGTGTATACTCTTCATCAAAAGCATTGGAGAAAAGGTGTGTGTTTTGAGGCAAAGGGCCATTGGAAGGGACCTTGCAACATCAAGGAATATGTTGTATTCTCCACTTTAATCAATATAATATAGTAATACATTTCTTTCCTATAATAGTGTCTCCATTTTTATTACATAACTCCTTGATCTTATGCATAGGTTTCATTGGAATATATATATCATTGCTCTCTCTTTATTGGTTTGTGTTTCTCAACAGGTTCAACATCCTTCAAACCTTGAGATGGAGCAAGGACAACACTACCAAGGATCAAACAACATTAAATGATGTGTCATTTATCCCTCATTGAACTAGTATACATTACAATGGAAATCTAAGGAGAAGTTTGCATTCTGTCATGTTTTGTTCTAATTTCTTGTTGAAGTTAGGGAGATCAATTTGTGTAAGCACTTATCGATTTGTCCAGTAACAACTTGAAACTGAGAGGAGGGGGGTGAATCAGTGCCACAAAAATTTGGAAAATTTTCCAATTTTCATAAATTAATTGAACAACATATATTTATTTCAATTTCTCAACCAATATATAAAAGAATAAATATTTTATTTATTTATTTAACTTGAATGAATACATAAAATCAATATTCATCTTCAAACAATTATGAGAGACTCAACTCTCTGTTACAAGACCCAGCTTGCAGTTCTCATATCCAACTGAGAAATGAGGAATCCAACCCTCATAACAAGTCCCAGATTGTTGATCTCATATCGAACTGAGATGTGAGGAATCCAATCCTCATACAAGACCCAGCTTGTAAATAGGCACCAAGATGATATAATGAACCTTCATTCAATCCATTATGTATAAATATATATACTTCAACAAATTCAAATACTTCTTTTGTTCACCATACTTATTTGTTTATATGGTCTTCCAATTGGTGTGAAATTGAATGATTGCGTCTTTTGATAATGGATCATTGTACCCTTTCATTCATTTTAATAATAATAATTTCTATTATTATTATTAATAGTTTGTTAAAGACTTCAAATCCCTTGCAAATTGTTTCAACATTTTAACCCATCACTAATTATTGCAAACATGCACTTCCTTCAAACCATTCTTTTCAAATTACCGTGGGCTCGTTACTACGAACTTAATCTCCATTTGCGCTTCCTTCATTATCATTCATATAATATCATGACAGGGCTAATTCATCATCATATATATGTTGATCAACATTTAAGAGTCGATCACAGTCATGGATCAACTTCGTTATTTCGATCCCACACTTTTGCTACATCCTTAGTTCTCAATAGATCTGAATCAAGTTGTTACTTCGCTATCTGGTGCATTTTTCTGTACTTGGAATTGATAGGTGCTTAGCTTGTAACTCCACTTTGATTTTCATATGACCAAACTGCTGTGACCAACAACTAGATACATAAAGTGAAGGGTTTGTTATGTTTTAACCCATAAGTAATTTATTTCACCAAGTGACCATATACCTTGACCAGGTGTTAACCCATTCGTCCCTTTAGCTCATCACCACTTTTCATATGACCTTGACCTGTGACCGAGGGTGGTGTCTAAGTGCTAACCCAAGCTATTGATTAATTCTTATCAAGATCGATGATCATGTTTTAATTGCACGTTCAGATGGATGAATACTATTTACTTCAGAGCTTCATCCTTCGAGACTTCCATCCTTTGTAGTCATTCAACCTTCTGGAGTGCATTTCACTGAAGTGCGTATATTCAAAATCAATGGTCATGTTTTAATTGGATGTTGAGATGGACGTTTGTTATTTACTCCAGAACTTCAGAGATTCAGGACTCCAGGATATTCAAACTCTGAGATAGTTCAATCCCTCCAAAGTGATTACCTATCGAATAAGTCATAAAGCGGTGATGACCTCTTGCTGTCGATTAACACCTCCACTTATTCTATCCTTCCACTATGCTTGATCAACGATTGAGAATTATCCCGAAGTAAATCAATGGTTAGCGTTCCTTTGATATTTATGCTTATTCTATCCTTCCACTGTACTTGATCAATGGTAAAAAATTCTCCTGAATTAGATCAATGATTAGAGTTACTATGTGATTTATGCTTACTCTATCCTTCCACTGTACTTGATCAACGGTCGAGAGAAATCGAAAGATCTTAGATCAACGACCATCATTAACTTTGGCCTTCAGTGCTTCGGGTATTTTCTAGTAGTAGAAACTGAATATCCTCAAAGGACTTAGTCTCGGAGTGACGTAGCTTGCTGACATCACTGTTGTTGTGGCACTCGATGAGTGGCTACCATGTTTCACCTAGATTCGTGACTTTCATATACATAAATTTCCAAATATACCTTAACACTTGTCACCATATAATTGCATCACATGTCCTTGTTGATGTGGTCTTACTAATGTGGATCTCCTGATGTGTCACATGTCCTCCTCCTGGATCTAATGACCATAATTAAAATTCCATGGAGATCTATGATTAGGAATGATTGCAGAGTCCCAACTAACACAACCTTTAAAACCATCTTCGAGTTCCGGAATGGAAGATGCACGTTGGTGGATGGACCAATGTGAGTCATCGATTTATTGACGAGTGATGATCAATGATCATTGTGGATTGTAGAACCAAAATCTGTGTGGATGTTATCTCATCCTTTAAATCCCTCAATGGCTCCCTGTCGTTGATATTCCTTCACTAAGATCTGACGATCATGAATTAATCGGATGTTGATATGACGATATTCCTCTACAACTCATAGATATAACAACTATTGTGGCTTCATAAAATTGGCACTTTTGAGACTTTGATCTAATCCTCCTGAATTGGCGAAGTGCTGAATAGATCTATCACCATAGATATTTCCTGTCTTGATCCTATGGCCTTCGTTTATTATGGAACTCTGGTGTTTGAGAGTTCTTTTCTCATCTAAGCTGTTTATCGTCAGAGTAGGTCAAGGTCAGAGTTAACCATGCTCTGACAGTTGTTACTCTAGATCAACGGTTTACTAGATTCTCTGATCCAATGGTCAACAAGAGTTCATGATTTTGGGGCTTCAAAGAAACTTACCTGTTCTTGGCTTCTATTCGCCTGAGTGGTTAGTGCCAGATTTTTCCATCTCCTTTCCTTTACTGTGATCTACGGTTGAGGATTATTTATCCCGATCTGATGGTTGGGATTTAATTTCTCCTAGCTTATGGATTCATCTCAATATGAAGATCTTGGATTGTCCCAAAAACTTCATCAACGGACAAGATTCCTCCTCGATCACTTGTATTTTTATCCATGTTCGATAAATGATCACGATCTTGTCTGATTCCTTATTGAATGGATCCTATGCATTGTCTCTTCTGAGCTTCAATTAACGTTCTTCCTTTTGATCTATTCATTGCTATTTATTCCTATTTTTTAATAACTTGTTCTTCATTACTCCTTCTATACATTGATTCTCTCCATGCTACCTTTCTTGAGCTTTGGAATCATAGGATCACTTTTGATCCTATCGTGATCAACAATGATCACAAATTACTTTTCCCACAAGGTGATCTTCCTTTTCTCTGATTACTATACATGCTTGACTCATGTTTCCATCAATGAAAACACACTACCAATACTCTCAACAACTTATCCATTCCAAACTTGTTCAACAATTCTCCAATGTAATTCTTCTAGGATATGAATATGAACCTTAGATTTTGAATCACCTCAATGCCCAAATAGTAGTGAATATGTCCTAAATCTGTGATCTCGAATCCTTAATTCAACTCTTTCTTTATGGATGCAATGTATGTTTCATTGTTCCTCATTATCAATGGATCATCTACATATACTACAATATAGAAAACATGTTTTCCAACTTTCTTGACAAACAAATTTGCATCGTCAAGATTTAAATGCTTTAAATTTAATTTAAGAAGATGTTGAGTTAACTTTTCATACCATGCTCGTCGTGCTTGTTTCAGGCCATGTGAGGATTTTAAGAGTTTGCATAACTTATGTTCTTGTCCCTTCACAATAAAACCTTCTGGCTGGGACATGAAAACATTCTCTTTCAAGTCTCCATTAAAGAAATCTAGCTTTAATTCAAAGACTGATGAAAACATTCTCTTTCTGCATAATGACACTAGTGGAATGAAGTGTCATTATGCAAATAATTCAAATTTAAACTCAAGAGTGTCTATAACTCTTATGTGTGTATATATAAACTAGAAATTTTCCATAGTGGTGCAAAGACATCATGATAGAATGCATAGTGTAATATATCATTCAATTAAAATTGTGTAACATACAATATTCATATATATCAACTAATTATTTGCGACCAATCACCACTATTCACTCATTTTAAAACACGTTAGATTTATTATGATGAACACCAGAGATGGATAAAATATTGGTATTTGTAACCATATGTAACCATATGTCATTGGCCTTTTAGGAGGTTATTAATTCCCACACCCACATGGAAAGTCTAGATAAATTTTACGTGTAACAAACTTTTGTGGGAAAGAGTATGGTATCTCACATTCTGAATGAAAGTTTGACTATGTTGAAACAATACAAAATATTCATTAAAATCTAAATGGTAATATTAGGAAAACCCAGAAAGATTTAGAGATTTGATCTATAATTCCAATATATTGTAGTCTTGATCTATCAACCTCACAATCACATCCCTTACTACTGATGTGATGAAATAATTGGCACATAAGAAACATTGACATATTTTCTTGGATAAGAGCTTGATATGTCTATATTTTCCTTTGTGATAGTAAGATTGTTGTCATCATTGATGATATGTTATGAAACTATCCTATTGATATTCTAACATCCCTTTGTATATTTTATTTGGCTTTGTGATAGTAAGGTTGTTGTCATCATTGATGGTATGTTATGAAACTATCCTATTGATATTCTAACATCCCTTTGTATATTTTATTTGGCTTTTGAGCTTGCCATTTTATCTTTATTGAATTGAAGAATAGTCATTACTAGAATGAATCCTCATTTTTTATACTCTTCCCTTACTGTCTTTGTCGAATTGAAGAATAGTCATAATTGGAACAAATTATAATCTTCCCTTACTATCTTTGTCGAATTGAAAAATAGTTTTTTCATAACATGTTTGTTATTTTTTCCTTAGTACACACCATGTTCTGGAATTTGTAATTTATTTGTGATATTGTTAAAAACTATTTCTTAAAATACAGGATGGGTTGCATCACAATATTTCAAATGTTTTTTCATACCAATTGTGTAAAAAGAAAGGATTTTAACAATATGATTACTTATTTCTAAACTTTTAATCATTTGTATGACTAAAATTTTCCTAATTATAACACGAATCCTAGATTTTAATAAAGATATAAATAATTGACATTTTCTTGCATTAGTTTTTTATTCAAAATATTATTTAATAATTTTGTATAATTCATAATGAATAGTTTGGTTAGATAGCTTACCTTCAAAGAATTCTAGGTCATTTTTGCCATGGCACTTGAATGTGTTTAGGAGTGTTGTGGTGCATTTCCAAGTTTATGTAAGGGTGTTGGACTCATAATCTAGCATTTTTCACCACTTTGTTGTGACATTTCCACACTAGTTCATATCCCTTCAATCCATTCCATGTCAACATTAGGAGGAGACTAGACATGCTCGTCTATTGTTTGAGGAATGTATAATTTTTCAAGAAGAGATTGAACCAGAGGAACCTCCTCTTGAAAAATTTGTGAACCATTTCCCTCTCTAATTTCATCATCATTGTAATTATACCCGATTAAAAGAACCATCATTTACTCATCAAGGATTTGGAATGGCCTATAATAAAATCATAGATGATTTTCCTATCGTGGTGGATTAGAAAGGATCATAACATTTATTGATATATAAATTTGAATGGAATCTATTCAAAACCTTCAATTCACGATACCTAGCCTTGAATTTTCTCTTCTTTTAATGCCTTTTTTACTAGGTTGCACTATCCTCAAAGGATTTCTTGATTGATTACATATGCCCCCCATCTCCACAAGGATTGGAAACAACAAATTGTATACAAAATAGTGTTCAAATCACACAAAAATATTAAAATATTTTTGTAATAGTAGTTTCCCCATCAAATGTTAGTTTAGGTGAAAAGTTTCTCAACCTTTTTTTAGGAGATTGAGGTTGTTATTTGTTCTTCTTACTTTTTTATATAGGGGGGATGCATATGAATTATGGAACACATACGTTTTCCTCAAACCAACATAACATAACTTAATTGACCTTTAAGAGGGATATGAGGCATCACGATTAGGTTTTGTACATTGAAAATGGGTATAGAGGCATAAACATGGAAAATTGGAAACAATGGCCTAAAGCTCTAACTAAACCTTCTCAAGCTCATGAACCACCATCGACAACACCTAAAAACCATGACAYGAGTCCTCTCTAGGGAGTCTTTGGCATCCAATTAGTTGAATATGGGTGACATTATGAGGTCTTATTGATCATCATGGATGGGTCTTAGGTTCATGAATATAGTCCACTTGTATGCCAAAGGTCCACTTTAAAGGGTCTATGTTGTGGTTTAAGGCCTTGATTGTGGCACATTAGATCAATAATAATAATTTAGGGAATAATTCCCTATATTTCTCCCCCGAACCATGGTATGAGACCCACATAACACTATCATTCAATAGTCAAATTTTTACATTTCATTGTCAGGCATCATGTGTACTGAGGGCTTGAGCCACCACAAAGGAAACATACAAAGAATATTTGTCTTATGAACAAGATATGGTACTATCCATTTTGAGGTTTGGAATAGAGATTGTTCTTATATACTACACTACATTGCACCATAACATAATCCCTACACTCCTTGAAAACCATGTAACACCATTCAAATTAGACACAATATTCTTGCGACGAATTAGCTATACTATCGACGAACTTTTTTCGTTGACAGTATAGCTAATTCGTCGCAAGATTATTTACATTCGTCTCTCTTGCGACGATATCAAATGATGCTTGGATTAATTTCATATTTGGTTTATCAACTTGAAATTAAAATTTGATACTTTGCAAGCTAGCTGGACCTTGAGTCAAATACAAATATGAAATTTGGAATCATTAACACATCTACTAGAACATATGAAAAATAAGGTTTATGGTTTCCATGATGATATGATGATGGAAAAAAGTGGGTGTGTGAGTGAAATTTGAGTCCAGAAACACTCCCATATCATTAAGGCATGCAAATAGTCTATCCATGTCAAATTTCAATGCATATAGATACAGTTTGTAAAAAATTCAGCGTTGGCCCCATTCACATGTCACTCTTGCCCGCCTCTAGTATTTTTATGGTGTTGATTAAGCAATCAATGAAAAAGAGGGATTTTTCATCACAACTATGACATAGATACATTGTATATAAATTAATGTAGAACTTGAAATAAAAATGAAGAAATACTGACGAAAACTTAAAACTTGCGTCAACCAAATTGTGTACTTTGATAGGGTTTATGGTTTACATGATGAATTGATGATGGAAGAAAGTGGATGTGTCAATCAAATTTGAGTCCAAAAATCCTCCCATATCATTAAGGTATGCGAATAGTCTATCCATGACAAATTTCAGTGCATACTACAGTTATCCCACCATCAGAAGTTTTCCTGGTTTCATCCAATTGTTTGATGCGAAATTTACAACCATTGCACCACATAGCCTTGTGGTGTTTCAACTGCAATATGTCAGATATGTAAAATATGCATTATCAATTAATAAATTAACATATATTTATATAAATTCGAAAGTATATGAAAAATACGGTACACATGTAGTCACATTAATATAATATAAAATATTTGATTAAAATGGGTGAATTTGCTTACCTATCCATCTTTCAAACCATATTCTAAATCAATTCCCCTCTACGTAACATTGGCAGCTCTGTTACGATGAGATTCTCTAAACAATTCAGACATTCGTTGCCATGATAACCTAACTCCATTATGTTGTTTACATCTTTCAATCCATACATTCATCCAATCAAGATTATTTGCAATGTATAAATGCAGTGAATCCCACTCTTGAGCAATTGAATAAAAAAATCACAATTCACCAATATTAAATATTAGTTATAACATCCAATATGCAGGTAATTATAAATATTAATAATTTATGAAATAAATTATATTAAAATAGTAATGAGTATGATCATATACACAAAAAATGAAACTTTATATGTATTATTAATATAAATTTTCACAATTATTAATATATTACCTCTCATTTTTTTCATTCTACCTTGCCCCAACAAATGCTCCTGATCTTCAAATTTTTTGATGGAGTTCACATCTCAAATGCGATCCATTGCATGCATAGTTGGCGCTGCTAATTTAGGAAGACACTAACTAATATACACCATGGATTTATATACCATATATCCCTCCACCATACAACCCTCAGGACGTGTTCTTTGTCTAACCAACTCTTTCAATGATTTCAAGTGCCTCTCCACCATCCACATTGACCTTGTGTGAATAGGTCCAAAAATTTCAATCTCCTCAACTTGGTGTATGAGGTAGTGTTCTTGTGCATTGAAAAGTGTTGGAGGTATATACTTTTTCATTTCACACATTAGACGAGGAATTTCTCTCTTCCAATACTTTATATCATTTTCATGGATTTCTTTCAATGACAACCATCTACATGAGATCATGACACAAGAAAATAACATGTTTCAACATAACATAATATAATATATTACATTACAAGTAAAACACGTTTCATTAAGTACAAAAATAATTTGAAAGAAAATTTTACATATAAATAACAACTACTTACCTCATGTATTTTCCAAGATCATATATAACTTGTTTGACATTGTTGTCAAAGTCAATTGGGAGAGATAGCGGTAGAAAATACTGTAACACAAAAATGAGTCGTTATTTGTTTCGACCAAAGTAGACAAGAAAAAAAAAAATATGTATAAGGCCAATATATATAAATATGTATACCAAAGTTATTACCTTAATGAAGGTATGCCAATCATGTGTTTTTACCCCACCAAATTCACCTTTCTTCGTTAAGATATTATTTATGTTTGAAGCAAAACCCGTGGGAAATTTAATTATTTGAATGACCTCTTTTACATCATTGCTTTGTTGCTTTGTTAATAACCATGGAAGGTTATTTTGGTCTAGTACTCCATCTAATATATTTGAATATTGGATCACACTTCGCATTGCATGATTGGCTTCCTGAATGTCAATACAAATTTTGACAAAAATTTTTTTGTCCCTCCTACCATCTATGATTCGCCATAATGTTTCAGTCACATTCTTCCCAATATGCATTGTATCAAAAAAATGAGATATTTTTAGCTCCTCATAGTAGGGAAACCTCATGAATTGAGCGAGATACCATTTCATTCCTCGTGGAAGCCCATTATTAATACCTTCATGATGATTGCGGCCTTCATGAAGCATACAAGAAATCACAAAAATAATTATCAAATACGGTAAAATAAATTCAATTATTAAAATAAACATTCAAAACATTACATGATATACAATACATTATGAAATTGAGTACCTTGATGATTTCTATTATATTCCAACCTCCACAAGTGAGGTGTCATTCTTCGTGGTTTTAAACCAGTCTCTTCTTTCCCATTGAAAATATGTTTTTCAGTAGTATGATACCTATGGTTCTTAGGAAGAAGGTGCCTATAATCATCAAACACCATCTTTCCTAAATTTTTTGAATGACGATACTTCATCTTAGGGCCACAAACTGGACATGCAAATTTACCCTTTGTTTGAAGACCCGCAACAAATGGATTAATGTCAATTATACGATGAGATTATTTAAAAATTAAACATGCACCATGATAACATTAAAAAATTATATAGTATTAAAGAGAAATATTAGAATGCTACATACCACAAAAATGTGTTAGTCCAGGGGCATCATGAATTGTCCATAAAATTATTCCACGAAATCTAAATTTCTTCGCCCCGATTGGTTTACATATGTCATACATTGTGATGCCATCCCATAAATTTAGTAGCTCGTCGATAAGAGGCTTGATATATACATTCATATATTTAACCTGGTATTTACCTAATTGTTTTAAATTACACATAATTACTATAGGAATGATATCATGTCATATATATAAGTAAATAAATAAACAAAAGATATTATGCAAAAATTGAAACAAATGAAAATATTACATTAAAAAAATTAATGTAAGCAAATACCTAGAACAATCATTGTCAACATTAGGTGCTCCCTCTTTATTGACATCCAAGGAGGAATGTTATTTTTGATAACAAAAATAGGCCACACTGAGTAAATATACCTAAGCTCTCCGAATGGATTAACACCGTCAACTACCAATGAAAGCCTAACATTACGAGGTTCATCTTTGAAATATGCCCATTTTCCCTCAATTTCCCTAAATGCATAACCATCGGTAGGCATTTGAAGAACACTATCTCCACTTCTGTTACGTGCATGGTAATCCATAAATTGTGCTATACTTTCACACCTAAACAATCACTGCAAATGTGGAATTATAGGAATATGATGAAGAACCTTTCAAGGCACCCTTTTTATTACTTGATCGGTTCGATATCTATTGATAAGACATTGCGGACATTCTGTTTTCGAAGCATGTTGTCTATAATATATAATATGGTCATTAGTACATGCATCTATAGTTTGATAATCCATTCCAATGTCTTTCATAATGGCATGCAAACCTCGATATGTGCAAGGTAAAATATTTGACGATGGTAACAAAAATTCACCTAACAATATAAAACATAACAAATAAATAGTTAATGTAAGAATATTAATCGTAAAAATTGCATTATTATTTTACACATTAATTAACACTAAAAACAAATAGAAAAAATCAACATTTATGTATAATATAAGATGAAACATATTACATACCTTAGGATCTGTGTCATACAAGTGTTCGAAAAATTATTCATAACCTTTAAGTTCACTAGCAATAATGTAGCAGAGAGAATATTTGCTCTTGATCCTTCATAAAGTCATTTATTTTCCTTTTCTAATAGAGGTTCATCATAAATACCAGCATTGTCCCCATCCTCATCTGGCTGCGAAAACAAATCTTGGATCATTTGATTTGTCCCATCATCTTCTTCCATGGGATCATTAACTTGATTTGTCCCATCATCTTCTTCCATGGGATCCTCATTTTCTTGGTCATGATGTTCCTTAGCTTGTACAACATCATTTCTGCTATTACTTGGTGCAATATTCTGCAGAAATTTAGAGGGAAACTCTAACTTTATAATTACAAACAATCATGCAAAATTAGTGTATACTATAACAAACATTCAAACAATATATATACATATATATAATTTTATATAAAATTGACAAAATAAAAAAATATAATGAATATATAGCTAATTACCATGGGACGATATTCATTCGATCTGCCATCAATGTGCCCATATTTCCTACAATGTTTTGTAGCTGTTTCTATTAAAATTCTTACGGGACATATGAGGCAACATTTTTGGCAAGGCAATAACATCTACCATCACCCTTTTCACCCGCTTTACTTTTTTCCCCACCTCTAATTATATTCTGCGACATTCTTCCTCACAAAAATACCCTTTCGGAACCATCATTGTTATAGCGAGATTGTTGCAACATCTTTAAATCGTCAAATATTTATATGTCAATTTAGGTCAGCGTCGTCGCAATTGTGACGACCGTGACCTAAATATTTATTTATTTTTACCTATTTATTTGTTATATTTAGGTCACTTTGGTGAAGACGGAAAAATTATAAAGGTCAATTCATCGCTCTTGCGACGAACTTTGACTATATTAATTTAGACTTTGTTAAAATGTATAACGGTCAATATGGATAGTATCAAAAAGTGTAATGGTCAATAGTGAGCGTTGCTCTTGCGACGAAAACACAAGTTTGTCGAAATTGAGACAGTAGTCCACCATCTTGATTGTCGTCGTAAAATAGATGAAAGTTATCTTCCGTCGAAAGAGCGACGAATATGGGGTGGATTTAGATCAAAATTGAAAAATTGAACTTTTTCTCTTGAATTTTGCGACGAAAGAGTACTTTTGTCGCAATTTTTTCGTCATGTAGTAGTGTTTACATCCATTTGATGCATTTTCCATCCATTTTGTGCTACCATGGAAAATAAAGTATGGATGGTAGTCTATTTTGTTGTGGGGGAAAATTTTTCCTCATAATCAACACCTTCTTTCTATGCAAATCCTTTTTCCACGAGCCTTGCTTTGTGCTTTTCAAGTGATCCATCTGATCTGTACTTACTGTTGAATACCCACTTGTAACTAATTTGTTTGGTTCCAAATGGAGGATCCACCAACTTCCTTGTCCCATTCTTGATGAGAGAATCATATTCCTTATGCATGGCTTCTTTCCATTCATCATGAGAAGTGACTTCTTCAAAATAATTTTATTCAAGGTTAGTAGATAAATTCAACTCACAATTATATGAAACATCCATGTCATCTACATATAACTTGAGTTTGAATGATCTACGCTACCTCCATATTGTCTTGAGAACATTATGGTTCTTGTATTTCCAACCTCATTAGGGTGAACACTTTCAAGTGTTTTTTTGAGCCATTTTGGTGGACCTTTATAAGATGGTCCAGGTTGCTCCACTGATTGAGATAGTGTTGAATTCTCATCAAGCCTCAACTTTTCAATCCTCTCAATCACATCATCCAAATGAACTTCAGGTTTTTATGAAGTGGCAGGAACTTCTTCATGTGGGGAAGATGGTTCTTCAAAAGGAGATTCTAGATATTGACCCAAGATAGGGATACCCCATTCAAGACGTGGAATCTCATCATCAAATTCATGATATGTATTTACATGAATAAATATGTCCAGATGATTAAGATACCAGTCAATAGTTTTGTCTTTCTTGGAGGATTCAACAAAGATTACATCTCTGGAAAGGATGAATTTATTGTTTGTATCATCATAAAGATGATACCCCTTGGTGGTATTTGAGTACCCCAAGAAGATGCACCTTTGACTCCTTACATCAATCTTGCTTCTTTTCTCCTTAGGAATCAAGGCATAGCAGGAAGAACCAAAGACCCTCATATGCCTCACTGAAGGAATGTGGCCATACCACATTTCATAAGGAGTCTTGCTTTGAAGAGCATGAGATGGACACTTCTTTTTGACATAAACTGCACATAGAACTGCATCAACCCAAAACATCAATTTTACATTCTTGAAAAACATCATGGAATGAACCATATTTAGGAGTGTCCTATTCATTCTTTCGGCTACACTATTCCATTGAGGATTGTATGGAACTGTGGTTTGATGCTTGATCCCATGTTGGTGAAGGTATATTTAAAATGCATTATATGTATATTCCTTTCCATTATTAGTGAGAAGAGAGGCAATATGAGTCTAAGATTCATTTTGAATCCATACATGAAAATTTTTAAATGTTTAAAAAGATCATGATTTATCTTTCAATGAGTATGCCCAACTGATCCTGGTGTAATCATCAATAAAAGACATGATATATTTGTTTCCATTCATAGAAGGAAAATTCTTAGGCATGCACAAATCAGAATGAACCAGTTCAAATTTTCAACATTCTCTGGAAGTAGAATCATGGAATGGTTGTTTTCTATGCTTTCCAAAGATGCAAGCATCACATTGTTTCAATTTCCTAGGAATAGTAGGCAAATCAGAAACACCATTATTTCTCAATAAACATAGTCTGTCATAATTGATATGGCCAAATATAGCATGTCACAAAAGACTAGATGACATTATACCTTCATTGTGATGAGATAGGTATGCAACATTTTGTCTATGGGAATATGATCCCATTCATCTTCGACAATATTCCATCTTCCATTCCTGTCATAACAAGCATGTTATTATGATCCTCTTGTATTTATTATTTTCCACCGATCATATGAACAAAGTGGCCTTGCAATCTAATGTGCACAAGGGAATCTAGGTAGCTTAAGTATGATGGTGCCCATTTTCGAGGGTTTGAGACTCGACTTATCTACAAAATACCCCATGCCATCTACATTGTCATTGAAGTCTTTGAAGAAATCTCTTCAGAATGTCATGTGGGAGGTTGCGCATGTGTTAAGAAGCCATGTATATTTCCAAGGAGTATATGAAGTGTTAAATAAATATTCCGTTACTCCTATATTGCAATGGGAAACAATGTAATGGGAATATTTAGGTGGATTAACTTTTTATGGTTCTGAAGTTTTACCTTTGTCCTCTTTCTTATGCTGTATTTCTTCTTTGATATTATCCCATGGAACTTTGTAGTCATCTACTTCATGTGACCCATTATTTTTTCAATGAGTACAATGAATATTGGATCTATCACCTTGGTAGTGTCTACTCCCCTATGCTTTTGAAACTCTTTATTCCACTTCCATGTCCTCTTTTGCTTCTTTTTCCTCTACAAGAATCACATGGTTTACTCTTCTCTTTTTTAGCAAGGTAGACCATCTCACTAGTTGAAGGAGTTGCCTTCTTTCCAAAATATTTCTCACGTTCTACAACTTTCTCCACCAACTTGTCAAATGTGATGGATTTCATTTGACTACTTGCTTGCAATGATTCAAGGTAGTGAGAATATGTAGGGTAGAGAGCCTTAATGAAGGCCGTGAGAGGGAGATCAATATTCACTCCAATGGCATCAATATCATGCATTTTGGATTTGATTTCCAAAGCTAAATCCATAGGGTCATTATTCTTCAACTCTAGGTTAAAGAGCTTCACCATTAGTTGTATAAGTTTGAGTTCAGAGTGCGTGTCATACAAGTCATTCAATCTCTTCAAGGTGCTATAAGAGTCATTAATAGAAGCAATATGATGGCTCACCTCCTCACTTACTATTGCAAAGATCACAATATAGGCCTTCTGGTCTTTGTCCTCCCATATGACATGTCCTTTGTTTGATGTTGGAATGAATGGTCTACTACTCTTCGAATTTAATTATGAGGTAACATATTCGAAGTATGATTTTGCTTCTTCTTTAGTGATTTTTCTATCAGGGACTGCTTCTACTTCACAAATGCCTTTCTACAAGTCATTGTAGATCAATATGCTTTTGATCTTCCTATACCAGTCTCTATAGTTTTCTTTGCTAGTCAGCACCACGCCGACAATGGAGATGAGAGAATGATTTTTCTTCTCCCTCTGTGTCACATCAAACTCAAGAAAGATTGAAAATCCCTCCTAATATCCAAGTAGTACTATTTGAGCCTAAATAAGCACACATGCCTTTGCCACAAGAGAATATATGCTCACGGCTTTGTTTGTGATTGACTTGTTGCACACTAATGTAAGTGAATACGAGGCTACTTGTATCAATGCTAAACACATGGGTGGGTGAAACCGAATGTGATTTTCTTAGAACTTGCATTGAAGTACGAAGGGAAATCATATATTTATGCGAAGGATATGCAAGCAAAAATAAAATACCACGATATGCAAATAAGAATGAACCCCCCCTTTCCCTCAACGATACCACGACCACATGGGTGACTGATGGTAGGTCAAACCAATGCAATTAAAAGTTTGCAGGCTTGCGAAAAGGGTGAGTGAGGTGCAACTACATGGACGAGTGAGGTGCAGGCCTCGAGCAACATGAGAGATACGACGTGATAGTGAACATGTATGGAGACATGATTTAGGGTTTGAATAAAAGAATGGTAGAATGACATTGTATTAACAATACGAGGGTAGAGTAAGGTGCACCCGTCGAGCAAGGTGAGAGATATGGTATGACAATGAAAAAGTATGGCAACATGAGTTAGGGTTTGAATACAAGATTGGTCAAATGGTTGAATGAAATTGTTTGTTTTCCATGCATTGGAGAGATACCATGTGCTGGACAATGAATGGTCTCATCATAGAACAATCATGTCGAATTATGGTTTCATTAGGTTTGGGATAGTTTCATTTGGTCATGCGAGTTGTGGTTTGAGTAGATGGGGGATGCGTTCTCATCACCATCCTGAAGAGATGATTCCTAGTGGGCACCAAGATTGAAAAACATGCCGGAAAGGAATCGTTCAAAGTGCCAAAGGTTAGATGAGAAAACATGGAGGTGTTTCTGTATGATGGGGGAGAGAAAATTCCCAAAGAAGTAATGGAGTTATCCTACGCTCTGATACCACAGTCAAGCTAGGAATTAGGCATAAAACATAACTCCACAATGATGTGTATTGCATTGATATCAGAGGTGAATAAATATAATGTAAGCGATTGTTTGTCTTCTCAAACATACGACTCTTCCTATCACCTACAACTCTTCATATTTACAATATTATTATAGTAATGAAATCCCAAGGATTACTTTTCTAATAGGTATCAACACTAGTGTGATTAAGGATTAAGTGAGATCCATCATGGTTATCTTATTGTGACATGGTTCCAATTATGCTTATTCAGTAGAGGTGAGATTGTGGCTATGGAGAAGGGATTTGGGTCATTGGAGCTTAGAGTATAGCAACTGGTCTTGAGGTAAATCTTCTTTGTCGTAAATCTTATTTGAATAATATAGATATACATTATTTCCCCTCCAAAATCTCTATGTTATAGATATTTCTTATATGTTTGTTAGGATTTTGTTGATCCAAGTAAGCTTGAGTTACTAGTTTAGGACTTTGATTATGAAATATTTCATTTGATGTCTTATGAAAGAATGATGAAGGTTATTTTTATCTGGTGATTGTGCAGGTAACTTGGTGGAATGACATCATTGGAGTTGGATCTAGTGAGGATTTATTGGACACATTGTACAATTGTAAGGATCGAGGTATGTTTTCCCTTCTATCTTTCATTTCCTTATGAAATTGTATGATTAGCCCTAGGTGAAAGAGGTATGTTGTCTATCCTTGTCGTCTGTCATTGTTTCACACCCAACTAATGAGGGGATTTGTTTATCCGTAGGTGATTTTACCTTCAACACCCTCAAGTATGGAGCATTCATTTGCACAATGCTAGTCCAAAACAGATCCTCTAAGTAATCTCTCTTTTTAAAAAATTTTGTAATCACAAAATTTATTTTTTCAAATTTGAGTGAATATTCCAAAACTCTTTTTCACTTGGAAGATCAAACGAATGATTGTGATGGTTATCCTTCCAAGGAAACCCATTAAATATGAATCCTATGGAGAATAAGGGCATTCAATTAAGGAGATATTTTGAGAGGAAATGAAGAAGCATGATAGTAGCAGAGAATGAGGAATTCAAAATAAGAAGCATGTATAAAGATGGAAGGCCAAAACAATTTGCGAAAATGTGCCAGTGAGTAAGAATGCATCATAATATCGGTTGAGAGTGCATAGCTCACCATTGTAACCATTTCTTGAACAAGAATAAAAACTCCATCAAATATGGTTTTCCTATTTGAGTTTCTAGGGTAAATCACTGCGTCTTTTGTAAATTTCATTGTCGTGTAATCATTTCGATTTTGTGGTTCTACGTGTGTGCACTATAAAAACCACATTACAATTGTGCTCTCTCTCACCTAAAAATGATTGTCTTGATTAAAATCATAAATGTTGTTAGTCTATTTACTATGTATGCATTCACATAGTCTAAGCATGTGAGCATCGACAACCCCTACAACCATACAAATATATGAATTTTTTAATTGCTTCTGCATATAGATGTATATACATTTGCGTTGTGTTGGATGATGGAAATTCCTACACTAATGCCCAATGCATTTGACTTCCTTTCAATTCAGGAGTACGCAAATAATTCTATTGGAGGAAGAAGCAGGTCCACCAAGTATAAACTTATTAGACATTATGTTCATTAAATGATTTCAATGCCATTCAGTTAATAAATTGATTTGGGCACTCGTTCAAATCGATTTAGTGTGGGAATGGGTTATTGCTTTTAGATGCATTCACAATGATCTAGCTGCCCTACAGTAAAGGATTCAACCATATTGCGTAATCAATTTGAGCCTCTATTTGAGATTGTTTTGTTTGGATTGAATGTTGTTTATGATATAGTACTTGAATGGTTGTGAGACATTACCTACAGTAAAATTCCAACATCCAATCAATGAAAAGGTATGCTACAATGATTCCCCTTGCTTAGTTGTTGGTTTTTGAATTGTTAATAAATATTGATCTTGTTTGAAACATGGTGGGTTGTCTGATATCTACAACCATTCAACCCATTCATTCAGTCAATTGAAATAAATTCCTAGTGTGTATGATTTGACTTCCTATAGCAAAATATGTATTGGAAGAAGAATGTGCATTTAGAGGGGTAGAGATTTTGGTCTTGAAGCCTAAGAAATCGATGTTGCTAGAATTATAATTGTTGGTACAATTGTCAAACTCATTCCTTTACACAAACATAGTAGTGAACTCAATATAATATGCAATTCTCTACATTGCAAACATGTGAATAGGTAAACAAAGTATTTATTCAATTGATGTGGAATCAATAAATGAGCCTTTCAATCAACAATGTGTGAAGATTACAAAGACAAAATTTTATTTCTATGGAATATCTATGTGAACAAAATAGGAAATCCATAGGCCTACCATTTACAAATAACATGGTATTAGAGTAGTTTCATTAAATACCTTGAAGCAACTACCATGGGAAAATATTTGAAGAGGGAGAATCTAGAAGAATTAAGAGACTTCCATAGGCATATCCAAGTGAAAAGTTGGTAATGGAGGTAGAAAGAAGACGATCTGGAAAAATAAATTACCAAATGCCAAGACTACTTCACCACTATGAGGGAAGGATTAGACAAGAGCATATTGAAACTATTTCAATTGGGGGAGAAATTCATTCAGTTGGATAATTGGCCATAGGAGAGGTTCACCAAAATGATTGTTCAATTATAACAAGATTTGGTAATGAAGGAAAATGATTTGGATTGTTTTCGGAATGAAATGAAAGCAAAGATATTAAAATGAAATACACAAAAATATTTACATAAACAAAGAAATACAAAATACATGATTTCTATTAATGAATGAAATGTACAGAGATTGTAAAAATACAGAGTCCAAGACTCACTAGAATGGTGGCAGCTTTATCTCTGAGAAGAGATGTGATAGCTACGCTCATTCATAATAAGATGAGTACAATGAGGATTTGAAGACATTTTTATAATAAACATGAATGAAAAAACCCTATATATCGAAAAACCTAACCCTAGGAGATGAAGCACCAAAAGTCATGTGGGCCCCATTGGGGTAAGTTAGTACATCAACTTCCCGAGGTCGTAACTTTTGCATACGATCTCCATTTTAGGTGCGGGATGGCCCATTGGAAAGGTATTTTCAAGAACTACACATTATGCTATCAAACAATGACTTTGTCTACAATTTGACTGTGGAAATCCAAGAAAACACTATTTAGAGCCCCAAAATGGCTCTGGAAGTACATAAAGATGTACTGACATGAAAACTTCCAAAATAATCTAGTTGGAATAGGTGGACGACCACCATTATCCACCTAGATGGTGTGTAGGGATTTAGGACAACCCTAGAAGTACAGAACACACAATTACAAAGAAATGTCCCCATTACAAAGAAACGTGATGAACTAAAAACTGTCAAGATGGGACAATTGGAATTTGGAACATGTGGGTGGCCACCAATATTGTAACACCTTGTTTCCCCCAGTCTATAAAAATAACTATACTGGCCAAGAACTATGGCAAACTCAAATATTTTGAATGTTTCATTTAACATACCTTTGTATAAAAGGTCCGAGGAATGTAAATGATGTATGAATATATGTTGCATGACTGCTGAGAGGGGGATGTGATGAAAAGAGACCATGATGGCTGATGAGAGGTGGTGGAAGGGGCTAGGAGTGGCTGCGTTAACTTCCAATGAACCAAAACTGTACTGGGTTGTACGTGCTATGGAAAACCAAAGCTCACTCTCAGACCCCGAAATGAATTACCCGCTTGGATGGTAGGTGGGGAGGCTCCTCAAGAGTAAATGAGGGGATGGGGCAAATCGCCCATCCGTAGAAGCTCTTAGAATTGACCATTGAACAAGGAATTTTGTGCCACACGCAACCTCGTAGGAGGAAAGAAGTGTGGAAGGGGGGAGAGAAGAGCATACACACACACACACACACACACACACACATGAAAGGATTCGCGGAAGGAGAACCAGAGGAACTTTGGTAAATACAATGAGTCATGAGTAGAGGAGAAGGAGAGTAACCTTTGTCCTATAATTTCGATGAGTGGGAAGTAAGAGACTGAGTATTAAGAATCATGGACTAGCTCAGGGGTGGCTAGTGGAAAATCCATTTGGAGTCGTTGAGCCTACGGTTGGGTGGAAACGAGCACCCCTCTCAGCAGTTGCATTACACCTGGTGTTTTCCGATAAGTATTTATGTCCTGTATTTCAAATTGAATGTTCCTGGAATGCATGCTCATGGTTGTACACTCATGAATGGTTTCTATATAGAAGTGTTTGCTTGGTGTGTTTGATTAGAAAAGAAAGATGCATGCTTATACTTGTATGGCCATATTCGATTCATTTATATATATGTATATATATACATTGAACAAGTTCAGATTCCGAGTCCATTCTCGGGAGATCTGTCCCATTTACTTGACTCACACAATGTCTTGGTTGGGTTTCCCCGAAGGCACCTCCTTCTGGGAAGGTTCCCTCACTATTCCAGAGCTGGAGTGAGTTCCTCGAAAGGACTACCGTTTAAGTAAATAGCTAAGCTTACCTCGCTTCTGTCACATAGTTCATAGCTCGATAAGTTAAGAAGGCATTTCAGTCATGTCCCCAAGACTAGTGATAATTACCCAAGAATCCATTGAAGGATTTTATGGCCTAAGTTTGGAGACCTTGCACCAGTAAGAATGGTTCCCTCAGAGTTTGGTCTTTCGATGTTTCGACACATAGGAAATCCAAGGGTAAGTTCCCTTGTACTCGCCAATTGTGAAATCCCGAAGTATGAAACCCCAAAAAGGTCTAGCATGGATAAGTCTTGGTGTTTTAGTGTTTCAGCAACCAGGAAACCCAAGGGTCAGTTTCCTTGTACTCACCACTCCCAAAATCCAGACTTGCAAAACCCCGGAATAGTGTAGCGTGATTAGAGTCTTGATGTTTCGATGTTTCGGCACTCGGGATACCTAAGGGTAAGTTCTCTTGTAATCGCCAGTCTTGAAATCCCAACTTGCGAGACCCTGAAATGATAATAGTGCAGATGAGATACAGTGTTTCGGTGTTTCGGCACCCGAGATATCTAAGGGCAAGTCTCTTGTACTTGCTAAGCCTGAAATCCCGACTTGCGAAACCCCAAAATGGCATAACATGTCTAGAGTTTGGATGTTTCAGCACCCGGGAAACCCAAGGGTCATTTCCCTTGTACTCACCAGTCATGAAGTCTTGACTTGCGAAACCCCAAAATGAGCTTAGCGATGAATACATGATTAGGAGTTTCGGCTCTCGGGAAACCTAAGTGCGATACCTCCTGTTTGTGCATATCGTGAAACCTTGACTTGCGAAACCCTAAAATAATAATAGCACGGATAAGTCTTGATGTCTAGGTATTTCGGAACCTAGGATATCTAGAAGCAAGTCCCTAGTACACACCAGTCCCGAATTCTTGACTTGTGAAATCCTGATATGGATTAGTGCATGTAGATTTGGTTTTCGGTGTTTCGGCACCCAAAAATCGAAGGGTATGAACCCCTCGTCCTCATCTACCGTGAAAACCTGGTATGTGAAACTCCGAAAGGTGGGATGCCAGGTTTTAATACGAGGTATTGTTAGATGTGACAAATTGTTGGTTCCTTTCAGATTTCGGCACTTCGAGAGACAAGAGAGCATGGGAACACATGCATCATGATTTCTTGAATAGCGAAAGCCGGAAACACTTCTCCGATAAGGCCTGTGGTCATAGCCAACGATCACATGGGTAAGTATAAGGGACGGTAGGGTTTGCATTAGGCCCCATAAGAATTCAGGGATTCTGTTCCTCAGTAAAAAGAAGGAAAAATCCAAAAAATATTAGTTCCCGTAGTGGGTGTGTTACAAATTGGTATCAGAGCATGGTTACAACACTGGGCCTGCTTGGGCTCATGAACGGGTTGCACAAAGACTCCATTCGAAGCACTCTTAATAAGAGTAACCCTCTATCTTACCCCCCCCTTAATCAAAATTCGAAGTTAAGAATGAAAAACCTCTATTGCGTGTATGCATGTGAAAAATATGAATATTGCACGGATTATGAATATATATATATAAAAATTGACTAACAACAAGCATTTTTCTTTGGCACACAAGCGGAAAATCAACCGTGGGAAATTTCAGACGTATAGAATGGTGACTCACCATGAAGTGGAGGAGGGCTCCCATAATAGAGACGAAGAGTCTGACGAAAGGAGGGAGGTAGGGGCCCCTCTAGATCTAGCTGAGACTGTGAGGAGCCTCATGGTCGAATTACAGAGCTGCAAGGATGACAACGAAAGGATGATAAAAGAGCAAGAGAAGTAAACAAAAATTAATGCAGTTTTACTGCAGAGCTTATCTGACATACAAAGGAAATTGCAACATGAACCTGAGACACAGAAATAGGTCATGTCAGTGGCCACATTGAGAGGAGCACCTTGAGAAAGGTCCACCCCAGAGATAAGGGACGAGCATCAGATGATTCTTCTGATAAGGAAGATGGTGACTCGGAGGGATCTTGTAGAAGCAGAACTAGCTCTCATTCCTGAAGAAAATGAAAGAAGCAGAAACTTTCCAAGAGTCATAATCTCGAAGAGTTCAAGAAGGCCAAACCACCCTCCTTTGACGGTGAAATAAAGAAGGGAGAGGAAGCGGAGGCCTGTCTTCTTGGACTAAAGAAGTATTTTAGAGTCCATGACTTCTCAGAAAACTTGAAGGCCCGAGTAGCCACTTTCAACTTGAATGGAAAGGATTCTATTTGGTGGGAAGACCTTAAGAATGTAAAAGGGATTCACGAAGAAGATCTGTCTTGGGAACGGTTTGAGAAATACTTCAGGAATAAGTATCTGTCGGAAAAATATTTCGATGAAAAGACTAAAGAATTCTATGAACTCAAGCTGGGGAAACTCACCATAGAGGAATATGTTAGTAGATTCCTCGAGTTGCTGAGGTATGTACCCTACATAAAAGAGGAAAAGGCAAAGGTGCAATGATTCATCAATGGACTACCTAAGGACTATCAGAACAAGATTGAATTTGACGAACCAAATATCCTAGAAGATACTATCCGAAAGGCAAGATATTGTTATGAACAACTTGGGCATCGGACAGGACCTCGTGAAGGCTGGAGGCAAAAGAATAGTTTGGGATTCCAAAAAAGGGGGTTTAAATATCCAAGATTTAAGGACTATAAAAAGAACTCAAGGATGAGCTTCCTAGCCTGAAGTGTACACCAGTAGAACTTTCCATCCTTGAGTAGAAATAAAATTTCTGGATTTGCCCCAGTAAAGACTGATAACCCAAAGAGAGAACCTTTGAAATGTTGGGGTTGTGGAGAAGAACATCTACTGAGGGACTGCCTGCACTGATAACAGAATAATCGAAGAATTTACAACGTTCAATAAGCTACCACCATCAATGACATGGCTAGGAGTGTGCCACAAATTTATGTAGCCTTGGATAATAACCAAGCTGACCACCAAGCTTCAGTGGTGGAAATTGAAGGTATGATCACCAACCATCTAGTGTCTATTATGATTGACCCTGGTTCAAATTTGAGTTATATAGCCCCTAAGGCTGTTGATAAATGTAAACTATAACCACATAAAAATGCCAAGCCATGGTTGGTACAATTAGCCATTGGAACCAAAAGAAGGGTAGTGGAGGCCATACCAGCTTGCAAATTCATTATGGGCGAATTCCCCACCTAAGAAACCCTTAACGTATTACCCCTGGGATTGTATGATCTATTGATTGGTATGGACTGGCTAGCCACTCATAAGGACAAACTGGGTTGTTACCATAAAACATGGAATGTGTAAGTGAAGGAGGAAGGAGAATAACCCTTCAAGGGATCCAAAAACCTGTATCGGTGAGACAATATTAGCTCTTCAAATGAGAAGGTATTGTAGAAAAGGATGTCCACTATATGCAATACAGGTGTTGAAAACAATTGAAGGTGACAAACCAAGCCTCGAAGACCACCCCACACTGAGAGAATACATAGATGTATTTCCGGAAGAGGTACTGAGTATACCTCCGAGAAGGGACATTGACTTCTCAATAGAACTTGCACCAGGAGTGATGCCAATGTCTAGGACACCCTACAGGATGAGCACACCTGAGCTAGTTGAGCTTAAATTACAACTGAAAGAAATGATGGACAGAGGCTATATCTGGCCCAATGTGTCTTCATGGGGAGCACCAGTCATGTTTGTGAAAAAGAAAGATGGTACCCTCCGACTGTGCATAGATTATAGACAACTCAATAAGGTAACCATAAAGAACAAGTACCCCTTACCCAGGATCGATGACTTGTTCGATCAAGTGGGAGGTGCCTCTATATTCTCGAAGATTAGCCTGAGATCTGGGTACCATCAAGTCCGAATCAAGGGAAAAGACATCCACAAAACCGCCTTCAGGATGAGATATGGTCACTATGAGTTTGTGGTAGTACCATTCGGATTGACCAATGCCCCTGCCACTTTTATGTGCTTGATGAACAATGTGCTCAGCAAATTCCTAGACAAATTTGTGTTGGTTTTTATTGACGACATATTAATTTACTCCAAGAATAGAGAGGAACATGAGGAACACCTTAGAATTGTGCTTCAAGTGCTAAGAGAACATCAACTATATGCCAAATTTAGCAAGTGTGACTTTTTCCAAAAGCAAATACATTACTTGGGTCATGTCCTATCTGAAGAAGGGGTAGTAGTAGACCTTGATAAGATCAGGTCTATCATGGAATGGCCTACCTCGAAGGATGTTTCAAATATTAGATCCTTTATGGGCTTAGCAGGATACTATAGGAGATTTATAAAAGGATTCTCCAAGATTGGGTGTCCAATCACTACCCTTCAGAAGAAGGGGACAAAATTCATGTGGACACAAAAATGTGAAGAAATATTTCAAACCTTGAAACATCTACTGACCCACGCACCTGTGCTGAAGATAACCGATTCCGAAGCTGACTTCCTCGTGTGCACATATGCCTATAAGGAAGGGCTTAGAGGAGTCCTTATGCAAGGAGGAAGTGTGGTCTTCTATGAATCCCAAAAATTGAATGAGCACGAGGTCAACTATGTGATCCATGATCTAGAGCTAGCTGCCATAGTGCACGCCTTAAAAATGTGGAGGCATTACCTCCTGGGAAGAAAGTTTGTACTTATGACATACCACTGTGGATTGCGATATCTGTTTGACCAACCAAAGCTCAATGCCAGACAAGCTAGGTGGATGGCCCTCCTCAACAAGTTTGATTTTGAAATCAAACATATTAAAGGAAAGGAAAATAGGGTGACTGATGCCCTTAGCAGAAGCATGAAAACAATTCACTTGGCAACGATAAGCACCTGCGAGACGGATGTCAAGGAAAGAGTCAGAAATGCACAAGAGACATACACATTCCTCCAGATCGTGACCTTGTACCTACAACAAGAACCCACAGGGATAAAGTATGGAGGCTACCAGATGATGGAAGGAGGTCTACTCACTTACATAAATAGATTGTATATCCCAGATTGTGATGACTTGAAGAGGTTCATAATGGATGAACTGCACAAAAGACCCTATACTGGCCATCCGGGATACTAGAAGATGATCATGGCCACCAGGAAACAATTGTATTGGCCTGGATTGAAGAAAGACATAGCTGAGTACTTAGCCAAATGCATAGAATGCCAATAGGTAAAAGTAGAACACCGACACCCAACAAGATTATTACAACCTCTACCAATCCCGGAATGGAAATGGGAAACCATCTCCATGGATTTCATCACCAGATTACCAACCTCGACCAAACAAAATGACACCATCATGGTAGTGGTGGATAAATTGAGCAATTCCTCTCATTTTATCCCCATCAAGTCAACTTGTAAGGCAATAGACATTGCCAACGTATTCATGAAGGAGATATTTAGACTGCATGGTATGTCGAAAGAGATCGTGTCTGACAGAGACACAAAATTTACTTCCAACTTTTGGAAATCACTGATGGATGGTTTGGAGACCAAGTTACTATTTAGAATAGCCTATCACCCTCAAACCGATGGAAAGATGGAAAGGGAGAATCAAATATTAGAAGACATGCTCAGGATGCATGTAATGCATCAACCCAAAAAGTGGGAAGACTACCTGCCACTAGTGGAATTCACCTACAACAATGACTACCAAGAATCCTTGAAGATGAGTCCTTTCGAAGTCCTCTATGGTAGGTCATGCAACGCTCAATTCAGTTGGAGTAATCCCATAAACAAAGTTACCATTGGACCCGACATGTTGAATGAAATGGAACAACAAGTGACTCAGATAAAACAAAATCTAAAGGTTGCTCAAAACTGACAGAAAAGATACGCTGACAGAAGAAGAACTCTAAGAGAATTCTAGGCGGGAGACCATGTATATCTCAGAGTTAGGCCCAGGAAGAGTTCCCTGAGGATGGGAGCTTGTGCCAAGTTGGCATCTCGGTATTGGGGACCCTTTGAAGTTCTAGATAGAGTGGGACCTGTAGCCTATATGCTAGCACTTCCTCCCACAGTAAAAGCACATAATGTTTTCCATGTTTCATTATTGAAGAAATATGTACATGATTCTAATCATATAATTTACTGGTCTATGATCTAGGTGGAACCAGAGGGATAATTCCTACCAGAACCTCAATGCATACTGGACAGAAAGGAAACCCTGCTCAGGAACTGAACCATTGCACAGGTCAAGGTGCAGTGGAAACATTTTGGCCTAGATGAGGTTACATGGGAAATGGAAGATGCCATGAAAAGAGCATATCCAATTTTGTTTACCCCTGTACATACATGTCATATTGATAGATATAACATCGAGGATGATGTTCCTTTAAGGGGGAGGGAATTGTAACACCCTGTTTCCCCCAGTCTGTAAAAATAACTATACTGGCCAAGAACTATGGCAAACTCAAAGATTGTGAATGTTTCATTTACCGAACCTTTGTATAAAAGGTTTGAGGAATGTAAATGATGTATGAATATATGTTGCATGAATGCTGAGAGGGGGATGTGATGAAAAGAGACCACGATGGATGATGAGAGGTGGTGGAAGGGGCCGGGAGTGGCTATGTTAACTTCCACTGAACCAAAACCATACTGAGTTGTACGTGCTCGGGAAAACCAAAGCTCACTCTCAGACCCCGAAATGAATTACCCACCTGGATGGTAGGTGGGGAAGCTCCTCAAGACTAAATGAGGGGATGGGGTGAACCACCCATCTGTAGAAGCTCTCAGACCTGACCATCGGACAAGGAATTTCATGCCACACACAACCTCATAGGAGGAAAGAAGTGTGGAAGGGGGGAGAGAAGAGTATACAGACACACACACACACGTGACATGAATCGTGGAAGGAGAACCAGAGGAACTCCAAGAAATACAGTGAGTCATGAAAAAAGGAGAAGGAGAGTAACCTTCATCCTGGACTTCCGACGAGCGGGAAGTAAGAGACTGAGTCTGAAGAATCGTGGTCTAGCTCAAGGGTGGCTAGTAGCAAATCCATTTGGAGTCATTGAGCCTACGGTTGGGTGGAAATGAGCACCCCTCTCAGCAGTTCCATTACACCTGGTGTTTTCTGATAAGTATTTATGTCCTGTATTTCAAATTGAATGTTCCTAGAATGCATGCTCATGGTTGTACACTCATGAATGGTTTCTGTATAGAAGTGTTTGCCTGGTGTGTTTGATCAGAAAAGATGGATGCATGCTTATACTTGTATGGCCATATTTGGTTCATTTATATATATGTATATATATACATTGAACAAGTTCAGATTCCGAGTCTGTTCTCGGGAGAGCTGTCCCATTTACTTGACTCACGCGATGTCTTGGTTGGATTTCCCCGAAGGCACCTCCTTCTGGGAAGGTTCCCTCACTATTACAGAGCTGTAGTGAGTTCCTCGAAAGGACTACCATTTAAGTAAATAGCTAAGCTTACCTCACCCTTGTCACAGATTTCATAGCTCGATAAGTTAAGAAGGCCTTTCAGTCATGTCCCCAAGCCTGGTGATAATTACCCAATAATACATTGAAGGATTTTATGGCCTAAGTTTGGAGACCTTGCACCAACAAAAATGGTTCCCTCAGAGTTTGGTCTTTCGGTGTTTCGGCACCCGGGAAATCCAAGGGTAATTTCCCTTGTACTCGCCAATCATGAAATCCTGAAGTATGAAACCCCGAAAAGGTCTAGCGTGGATAAGTCTTGGTGTTTCGGTGTTTCGGCAACCGAGAAACCCAAGGGTCATTTTCCTTGTACTCGCTAGTCCCGAAATCCCGACTTGCAAAACCCCAGAATAGTGTAGCATGATTAGAGTCTTGATGTTTCGGTGTTTTGGCACCAAGGATAGCTAAGGGTAAGTTCTCTTGTAATCGCCAGTCCCAAAATCTCAAATTGCGAGACCCCGAAATGATAACAACGCGGATGAGATACGCTATTTCGGTGTTTCGAAAACCCAAGATATCTAAGGGCAAGTCTCTTGTACTTTCCAGTCCTGAAATCCCAACTTGTGAAACCCTGAAATGGCATAGCATGTCTAGAGTTTGGATGTTTTGGTGTTTCGACACCCGGGAAAACCAAGGGTCATTTCCCTTGTACTCGCCAGTTCTGAAGTCCTGACTTGCAAAACCCCGAAATGAGCTTAGTGATGAATACAGGCTTAGGATTTTTGGCTCCCGAGAAACCTAAGTGCAAGACCTCCTGTCTGCACATATCGTGAAACCCCGACTTGCGAAACCCTAAAATAATAATAGCGCAAATAAGTCTTGATGTCTAGGTATTTCGTCACCCGAGATATCTAGAAGCAAGTCCCTGGTACATGCCAGTCCTGAATTCCTGACTTGTGAAATCCCGATATGGCTTAGCGCATGTAGATTTGGTTTTTGGTGTTTCGGCACCCAGAAACTGAAGGGTATGAACCCCTCGTCCTCTTCTACTGCAAAAACCCGGTACGTGAAACTTTGAAAGGTGGGATGCCAGGTTTTAATCCGAGGCATTGTTAGATGTGACAAATTGTTGGTTCCTTTTGGATTTCGACACTTCGAGAGACAAGACAGTAGGGGAACACATGCATCGCGATTTCCCGAATCGTGAAATCTGGAAACACCTCTTCGGTAAGGCCTGTGGTCATAGACAACGCTCACATGGGTAAGGATAAGGGATGGTAGGGTCTGCATCAGGCCCCATAGGATTTCGGGGATTATGTTCCTCGGTAAAAAGAAGGAAAAATCTGAAAAATATTAGTTCCTGTAGTGGGTGTGTTACAAATATTAACCTAGATCAATCTTTCACCCTTAGGAAGTAATGGTATCCATTGTGTTGAGTTCGTGGGGAAGAGGGGAAAGTGTTTGCTGAATCTAAATCTTGGTGAGCTGCATGTCTTGTTGGAGAAGTTGCGCTGCTTGTTCTGTGGAAGGCTGTCACAAACCTATTGCTGGCGATGTTATCAGACTAATTGGTAGGTGTGGACACTAACAAATCTCCCTAGATCCACCTGGATCTAGAACAAAATAGGACAGGACATAACTCTTTCCCTAAGTTATGACCATTGAATTAGCTAGTAAGGAGGAATAAGTAACATACCTTTGTATTGCTTCCTAGGGTCTCTGTTGCTGCCACTTCTCTCTAGTACTCTCGTGAGGTAAAGACCAAGACAACACAAACCAACCAAAGTGAAGATAGAAAAATGTATTCAATCGTCAACTTATGCATATGATCAAGGAATTACACAATAAAGTGAGAATGACTTTATGGGAAAGGGACATGTCGCTGTATCATATTAATCGAAAGTAGAAGATACAACCTGATCGCCTTGATCTCGCAAGATTCCTTTCGGTGACTCTTGGTTCCAACACACACTTCCTCAGTCCTTGCATGAAGAAGATCCAATTGCTCTTGATAGACCTACTAGAGTCTCCAAGCTTCTGTTCAAGCTAAGTTCTTCACACAATTCCTTCACCAATTCTTCAATTAATCTTGCTTAACCTTTTCCATGAGAATCCTATCAATATATAGGAGAGGATGAGATGGTTACATGGATGAGAATGATCCCACCAAATTAGGGAAACCAGTAAAATGATAACCATTTGAATGCCAACCCATTTTCTAGAAGATTCCCTTCTAGAACCATCGAGACTTCATCTTTTTTCCAAGCTTGAGAACAAGTTTGCACCCTAGGTATAGAGCACAGTGCGAGAAGTTCGCACCCTAGCTGAAGGTGGCCCACGAGAATGGGTCATTCTCGCACCCTAGGCTATAAGCAGCCTACAAACTCACTTTAAAAATATGCTTTCTGGAAGGAGATAAATGACACTTTTCTTAGGAGAAAGTTCTCGTTGGGTGCTTGATTACACCATTGTTAATACACCATCAAGATGACCAAACTCATGGGTAACAGGCAGGGTTGAATCTGTTCCACCAACCTATTGTCTATGGGCTTGATGAGCATTATGTAGGCACCATCGTAGGTGAAGACACAATAAATTCTTTCTCTTATGCAATATTCTTTTGCTGGATAGAAGGTGTTGAGGTTGCAGTGGCCTTCTGTGCATCCTTTGAATAGAATGTGAAGAGGCTGAATTTTGCAGTATGAGAGATTAACTTGTGACATTGTTTTGGTGGAACAATAGTCAGAACTACCTCTGGTATCCTGTAGGGCTGACCCCCCAGAATAATGATGACACTACGGGGTCGAGACTCATAAACAACATGATGTTTCCACATATATGGTTGGCCCAAAACAACATCACGGACATGAAGAGGGGAAACATCACACACTACCTCATCCTTGAAGGGATGGATGCCATAGGACAGGAGAAAATGCTGGTTGACATGAAGATCTCATCCCTAGTGAAGCCACTCGATGTTGTATGGCTGCGGGGTGGTGTTATCGACAACCCAAACTATTTGATGACCTCAACTGAGATGAGGTTCTTCTGGTTGCCACTATCAACAATGAAATGCAACGGGGTCCTCTTCACCCACATCTATGAATGGAAGAGGCACTCCCCCTCTTCAAGATCTACTGGTTCTTCTAGTTGAATTGTTGTAGTCATGACATTAGCAGTGGGTTCTTCATCAATGATATGTATTTTTTCATTTTTTTTTGGATCAGATTCTGAATCTGGGTTTGGATCCTTGTATTTGACCTCAACCACCAATGACTGTTTCGAGTGACATTCATCGATGTTGTGCCACGGGATTTTGTGGAAGTCACACCACTTCCTAGTTTTATTCTTCATATTTCCTTTACCCTTATTTTCCTGTGTCTTGGAATGGTTTTCGGGAGGCTATTGGTTATGGCCATATTTATCATGCTTTGGTTGTTGTGGATTTGCAGGCCCAAACTCCCATTTGTTTTGGTGCCTAAATTTCTGCTCGATTTTGAAAACATATCGATAGGCAGTTCCCAATGATGAGATGTTTAGGAAATCCATTTTAGTTTGGATGTACCTATGTAGATCCCCATGATATTTCAGAACCAAATACTGCTTGGAGTCTTTGATACCCAGCTTGGTGCACAAGGTATGTAAAGTATTTGTGAACTCTAACACTATTTGGCTCTTCTCTTGTCGCAGTGTGGTTCATCTCATGTACTAGTCTTCATAGTTATCAACAAGGTAATATTGTTCCTTGACCGCATCCACAAAAGAATCCTATTAAGTTCCCCACCAATGTTTGACATGGGGGAGAGCCTTGAGGAGTGAAAAGGTGATATTTTCCCTGTCGGAAAAATTGTGAATAAATAAATAACCTTCTGGCACATTTAACCATTTTTCTAAGGCATCCACATCAATCTGATCTTCAAATACATGAATATCAAAATTAACTTGTACCTTGAAGGGAGAAGTTCCTCCAAAGAGGCCGCTTGATGAAGATGCACATGTTGCTATCAGAAGGTGTTGAAAAATGTGGGTAAAATTCTCCATCATTTCGTCCCTCTGTCACGCGATAGCTTGCTCAAGAATCATGTTAATAGAATATCCTACTCCATTGTTTTTATTTTCTTCCACCATGGAGGGTTTCTTGGGCATGCGAGAGCAATTTTCTCAAGAGATACAAGCTCGAGACTCAACTTACTATACTCGGACCTCATCGGGGACATGCATTGAAAAACGATCAAGAGAAGCCTACTCTGATACCATTGATATGGATTATTTTCAGAACAAAATTAAATAAGAGATATTATAATGAAATACACATAAATATTCCTAGAAACAGAGAAATACAACAATAGATGATTTTCTATTAATGAAAGAAATGTACAGAGACTGTAAAAGTACAGAGTGCAAGACTCGCTAGAATGGTGGCAGCTTTATCTCTAAGAAGAGATGTGATGGCTATGCTCATTCGCAAGAAGATGAGTATAATGAGGCTCTGAAGGCCTTTTTATAATAAACATAAATTCCAAAAACCTAGATATCCATAACCCTAACCCTAGGAGATGAAGCGCCAAAAGTCATGTGGGCCCCATTGGGGTAAGTTAGTACATCAAATTCCCGCGGTCGTAACGTTTGCATAAGATATTTGTTTTAGGTGTGTGATATCCTGTTGGAAAGGAATTTTTGAGAACTACACATTATGACATCAAATTGTGAGTTTTTCTACAATTTGACTATGGCAAGCCAATAAAACACTATTTAGGGCCCCAAAACAACCATGGAAGTACATAAAGATGTACTGACATGAAAACTTCCAAAATAAGCCAATTGGAATAGGTGAGAGGATACCATTATCCACCTATATGGTGTGTAGGGCTTCAGGACATCCCCAAAAGTGCATAACCCATAATTACAAAGAAATCTCCCCATTACAGAGAAACGGGCTGAATTGAAAACTGTCAGGATAAGCCAGTTGGAATTTGGAACAGGTGGGTGGCCACTAATATCCACATGGATCAAAACAATAATTGAAGAAGCTGAAAGTATCTATATAAGAGACCAATCAATCCCCTTCCATTTCCACCATGGAAGACAACACCATGATGGATTTAAGCATGCTAAACTCACCTTCTAAGATTCTTCCTTGAGAACCCTTTAATAATTTCTAAAATGACACTAGAGGCATTGGTTCCAAGTTATTGAACCAAATGGGATATAAGGGCCAAGGGATAGGAAATAAATTCCAAGGGATTGTATGCATTGTTGTAGCTCAATAGATCCCCAACTATGAAGGCCTAAGATTCAATGGACAAGAAGCTAGCACAAGTTTACTAAAACCACCTTTGTCGAGGAAATAAGAACCGAAAAATAAGCCATTATTGTTATACAATTATTTTCCACTTGATCACCTGATTGGAATCATTTAAGGGTTATCATTCCGAACCATTAAATTATACCACTTTTTCCCTAAGTTTGCAGTACATTTTTCCCTATTCGATGGTTTCCCTCTTACAACCCATGACCAAAAAGTGATGGTTTCTCTGTTAGGAACCAAATATCAATATAGCATAGAAAAACCTTAGAATAAGTACTCAATGCCTTGAAAAAGAGAGAAATTCAGATAATAAGCCTCTTCGAGGGGGAAACCTCCTTATTCCCACATAAATGTTCAATTACAAGATGATTCCAAATGAAAATGTCCCCTTGGTATATATAGGAGACAAGGAGGTATAATTACAACTAATGGACTAAAGCCGACATAAATAAAATAACATTACTAATGTAATATGCCCCAATTAAGGGGTAATGAGCCACTATTTAGGGCTTAACATGCCCCTCCCCTTGAGACAAGTGTTGTCTGCAATGCTTGATTAACTCTGAGTGCTTCTGTATAAAATAATCATCTTCCCAAGTGGAATTTTCAGTCGGTAGTTTCCTCCATTTAAAGAGATACTTTAAAATGGATCTATTCCTCAGCTGGAAAATTCTTGTGTCAGTGATGGCTTCAGGCTCTAATATGATTTTTCCTTCCTTTTCAAGTTCTTGAAATATAGTTTGAACTAGGATATTTTCATCTATAACCTTCTTTAAGCATGAAACATGGAAAACTGGGTGTACTCGTGAATATGCAGACAACTCCAATTTGTATGCCATAGTACCAATATTTTTCAACACCTTATGAGGTCCATAGTACTTTGGTGATAATTTATTATCCTTCTTGGCTTGCTTGAGGGAAATATTTTTGTATGTTTGTAGTCTTAAAAACACCCAATTCCCTACTTCAAAACTTCTTTCACTACGATGTTGATCTGCTTGTTGTTTCATGCGATTCTGTGCCATGGTCAAGTTGTCCTTTAATATTTGGAGAACTTGTTGTTGATGCTCGATGTGATCTTCCATTGCTTGAACCTTAGATTTTTATTTTAGAGAAGAAGTGATGGAAGGAGGGTGGTATCCATAGAGTGCCATAAATGGTGTCATTTTTGTTGCAATATGAAAGGAAGTGTTATACCACCATTCTGTCAAGGCTAACCATTTGAACCATTGTGTTTGTTTATCAGAGACAAAGAAACGAAGGTAACCTTCCAAACATTTTTTCACTATCTCAGTTTGTCCACTAGATTGAGGATGATAGGATGATCTATGAGCCAATTGAGTACCCAAACAAGAAAATAATTCTGTCCAAAAATGTCCAGTGAAGATTGGATCTCTGTCACTTACAATAATCTTTGGGCTGCCATGTAGCTTTTGAAATATCTCCATGAATGCGGTGGCAACTTTACTGGCTTTGAAGGGATGAGAGAGTGCAAAAAAGTGTGTGTACTTGGTCAGTCTATCAACAATCACCATGATGACACTCTTTCCTTTAGACTTCGGTAACCCTGTGATGAAATCCATGGAAACCTCCTCCCAACACTGACTTGGAATGGATAATGGTTGTAAAAGACCCAGGGTCTTAATTGTTTCCACCTTATTTTGTTGGCAAACCAAACATTATGCCACAAACCTTTGATCATTAGGTTTAAGGCCATCCAAAAAAAATTCCTTCTTGACCCTATGGTAGGTTTTTAAAAATCCCAAGTGCCCTCCTACTAGAGAGGGATGCAATTCCAATAGTACCTTTTGTTTGAGTTGGGAATTATTACATAAATATAAGCGATCTTTGTACCATAGTGAATCATTTTTCTATGTAAATATATCTGATGTACTGGAATCCTGCTGTAACCTTTGAATGAGAGTCCACACTTTTTCATCATTCTTCCATTCATCCCTTTCTTCTATTATCCAATCGGGTTGGATGATCAAGATAGCTCAGAGAAAGGCCTCAACATCTTCATCCTTCCTTGAGAGTGCATTTGCCACAACATTTTGCTTCCCTATTTTATAGACGATTTCAAAATCATAACCCAATATCTTGGTTACCCATTTTTGTTGTTCTTCTAAAGATAGTCTTTGTTCCAAGAAGTATTTAAGACTATCATGATCCCGTTTTGACCTTGAAGTGGCTACCTATTAGGTAAGGATGCCATTTCTTCAATGCATGTAGTATTTCCATCATTTCCTTCTCATAAATGGGTTTGTGTAAGTCCTTTCCCTTGAGTGGTCAACTTT
>ML777304.1:367155-396996 GCA_009831015.1 Picea engelmannii | reverse complement strand
CAACATGCTTCAATTTTTTAAGATTCTCATCTTCTTGTCGAATAATTTTTTCTTTATGATTTTCTTCTTCTTCATTGGACTTTTCTTCTTCAATGTCACTTCTTTCAATCCTTGGATGAGGACATTCAAATTCAATGTGACCTGCTCCTTCACAATTGAAGAAAAAGAACTAACCTCTATTTTCTTCTTTGAAATCTGAGATGTTGTAATCTTATTCAACTTCTTCTTCTTGTTCTGCTTCTTCCCTTGCATAAAGTTCTTGTAGCTTGTCCCAAAGATATTTTTCTAATGCACATGATCCCACCTTGGATTTTACTGAATCTGTCAATCCATCCAGGATGGTATCTATTGCCAGTTTGTTGTTCCTTTTTGCTTCCTTCTAAGTTGCAATCTTTGGTTTCTTCGAAGCATTATATCCTGAAGAAACTGAGATCCAAACATCTGCCCCAAGAGCTTTCAAGTAAGTTTCCATTCTATTTTTCTAGTATTCAAAATTTCTTCCATCAAATGGTGGAATCCCATTTGGAATGTTTCCTTCCATTTCTGCATAGGATCTTCCTTCCAGTGGTTAAAATGTACTGAAGGTAACCCGCTCTGATACCAATTGTTGATACTGAGAGGGGGAGTGAATCAGTATCAAGTACAGTTTAAAAACCTTTTTCAACGTATACTTAAAACATTCAATTATATCCAATGAGCAATGAACAATAATATAATAGTTACACCAATACACCACAATACACCATGCACAATATATGAGAAATAATCAATAGTTTTTGTTCAAGGGAAGTAATGAATTCCAAAGGTAGCTACAACTTCCAAATGTAAAGGGAGGGATAAACCTCCAAGAGGAATATCTTACAGAATTGCATGAAGACACCATCCTTGACAGGAGAATGCGAACTTCAAAACGAGGAAATGTGGAGTATCTTTGAGTTGATCTTAAGGGTACCAATCCAAGCAAAGCCAAGTGGATTGAGGTTGGAAGGGTGAGGGAACTATACCCTCATATTCACATAGACTGAATATAGTTTTTTGGAGGTCCAAAAGCTTCCCAATGGGGAGGTGTGATCAGGGGATTAAATTTTGCTCAAAAATTCAAAGTGCTTAGAATCGTCTCAAATCAAATGAGAGCGTAGGCATCGTCGTTGCGAACCCAACACAACTCATTTCATCTCAAACAGACATCGAGAGCAAGAGATATCATGATCTATTCAGATTTTCAAATAGGTAAAAAAAAGGACGCTGACTGTGCAGTCCATACAGGATGACGTGGCAGGGGCTATACGATGATGTGGCAGAGACCGTACGACCATACAATGATGTGGCATGTGATGACATGGCAGTTTTTGATTGGCAGATGTGGTCGAATTGTGGTGTGACACATGGCATCATTTTTGGTTAATGGTATGGTGCCACGTGGCCCAGTCATGGGCTACCATGTGGCACCCCATTATTGGCTATTGGTTGTTGTTTAAAATTGTATGGGGTCCATGGGGGTCAAACCCCGGACCTCCCCTTTGGCTCCGCGCTTTGGTAGAGTGTGGGCTACCACTAGCCCACACAGTATTACTTATAAACTATATGTTTTATAAAATATTTGAATTCGATTTATGTTATGGTTGGCGCGGGGGTCCGGGCTGGGGCTTAGCCCTAGTCCCCGGTCACATTTACATTGCATATGACCATACCCTCCATTAAATGGCACACGGGGTTTTTAAATGTAGTCCGTTGTTATATGTTTGACCACATGTGACCACAACCGAGAGTGCGGGGGTTTGAAATGATTGAGTTCTTTTGCTAGCCCGAGGTCATATCATGACCCTCATGTGCCCAAGAGCTAGGCGGTTAGGGGTTGGCGCGCCCATAACCATCCTACAGTTCACACCGTTGGCACGGTTGCGTTCGGTGCTGGGTTTTTACGCTTTAAATAGCGTGTGTGCTAGGTTGCATGAACAGTGGTGCGTTTTGTAGATGCAGAGACAACAAGCTTAAAGAGGAGACTTCAAGGAAGCCTAACTTCTTCATTTTTTGGCCAAACGAGGTGCTGAAAAAGCTCAGCTTGGGGTTTTTGGATGCTTTGAAGCCATTGGAGCAGCCTGTTGGTCATTTTGAGCATTGTAAAGCACATTTTTGAGCACTTTGAGCAAATAATAATAATGATCCATTTGAAGTTGGACCAGGAGATGTAGCCCAAGAGAGGGGTGAACTCCTTTATCATTTGTTGTGTTATGTGTTTATGTTCATTGATTATGCTGCTGTTTATCTTGCATCTTAAATGAGTAAATCCTATTAATGATGTGTTGCAAAGTTGATCCATTTGCTTTTAACACATAAAATTTACTTGTAAATATTTTCAAGATTACAAGTCTTTTTTCATTTTTAGATCACCATAAGAC
This sequence comes from Picea engelmannii, assembly GCA_009831015.1. Taxonomy (NCBI): domain Eukaryota; kingdom Viridiplantae; phylum Streptophyta; class Pinopsida; order Pinales; family Pinaceae; genus Picea; species Picea engelmannii. The sequence goes on along the minus strand of ML777304.1, from coordinate 394,597 downwards.
TATATGCCATGGTGTAGGAGTGGTATACGTCTTCTATGTAGATATATATATACAATATTTGTTGGGTATAAGGAGGAAATCTAAATTTACCAGCTGCGATTTGAATCTTATAGAAACAAATAAAACGCCAAATTAACATAACTGTTTTTTCAAAAACCCCCTCCGAGTGACGTCCTGGGTAACATATACAAACAGATGAAAGTACCAACACCTTTTCATGCTATGATATGGATAGTTACTTGATAACTTCCTTGAGTCTTTAATTCTTCTAGGTAGGACGATCCATGTCTTCAAATTCCTTCCAACAATATGCGTGATGATGAAACATAGGGACAATTAGAAGTTCCTATAGTGCCCTGCATAAACTGTCCTTTGGCATATTTGGAATGAAAACAACTTGAAAGTCATCATCTAACTTAGTAATGATGAGACAAAGGTTATGACATGACGTATGACTTCTGATGAAGTGATTTAAAACTTAAAATGATGTCATAGGATAGTCCTACAAACATGTGCAAAATTCTTCCTTTCCATTTTTACAAGACTAAGTATTCCTCATTTCTCTCAACATAATACTATTTTGACCCCCTTGATAAGATTTTGAACCCGTAACAACCTAATTATGAGAATTTATGGCTTATACAAGAAAAATTTAAAAATGGAGAAAATAAGAGATGAGAGGTGAGGCTTTGAAGAACATAACAGGTGATAACAATGGATCCATTGGGGATGGATTTATCCCTGTGGAATTCCAAGAAATTTAAGTAGACATGTTCCTTATATTACTTTGAGATTTTTGCCATGTTGATTATGCAGACTATAACTATTTCAAGTCCTGAAGTTGGGAAAAATATTATTCAAAAGACATCAAACTGAAATATTAAACTAACATCGGAAACTGAAAAAGGATAAGTTGCAGTATTTCTGCATTGAGATATGGAGTCCTCATTGTCTAACTACCACACCACATCGATATGTACAATGATATTTGAGCCACCAATGGCTTTAGTTAAAGAATTTTTTCAGAAAACACCCATTTACTTGGCCACCAAAAACCTCTTCACCTTCCAAATTTTGTAATAGGAAAGTGTTGTTATCCAAGACCTTATCCACCATGAATGGAACCGATCATAGGATTTCAAACTTCCCATGTTAGTCTTCTCTGTGGTAATCCCATTTCAAAACCAAATCCCCAGGTAGAAACTACTCTATTTTTTATTTTATGTCAAAAGTCTCTTTAACCTTTTTTTGATGCCGATGTGCCTTCTTAAGAAGCTTCTCTCTTGCTTGCTACAATTCTACAATCTAACAAATCCTTCTGATATCATCATTAGGTTCAACTTCAATTTCTTTTAGAAAAATTACAAATGGAAAAGAAATTTGTATTGGAAATAATGCTTCCATTCCATATACTTACTGAAACGATGAAGTTCCAATTGCTCTCTTTGTGCTAACACGATCAGCCCACAAAGCACATTTCAACTTTGAATCCCAAGAACTCTTATTATCTTCCAAAAGTTTCTTAATGATTCTGACCACACTTTTATTGGATGATTCTGCTAGCATATTACCCTATGGGTAATAAGCAATAGAATTCCTAAGCTTGATGCCATAATATTCACATAATTTTACGATGTTAGTGGATTTGAAAGATGCAATGTTATTTTTGATGATCACTTCTCGACAACCAAACCTAGATAAAATATTCTCTTCAAGAAAAATTATGATTACCTTATCAGTTGCCCTCCTTCTAGGTACAACTTCAATCCACTTTGTGAAGTAATATGTCACTGTCATAATCCATCTATGCTGGCCACTAGATGGATAGTGAATCTCACCTATGAAATCAAAATCCCACTGTTGGAAAGGTGTAGACACTTTTACAGGCTTGAGAGGTAAGGAATTAATCTTTTGTTTACCAGCAAACCTTTGGCATTTCTCACATGCTCTAACCTTTTCACAGATATGAGAGAATATACTAGGCCAATAATACCCATCCCTAAGTATCTTATATGTAGTGGACTTCTAGAAGTGATGTCCCCCCCACACCCCTTCATGAAAATCTATCATGAATCTCCATGCTTCTTCTTCATCAAGGCATCTCAGTAAAAATCTAGAAGGGTCCCTCCAAAACAAAGTTTTATTATTCACACAATACTTTACAACTTTGAGTTTCAGAGATCTTACTTTAGACTTATCCATTCCTGGAGGAGCTTGGAAATTCTGCAGAAAATAAAGGATATCTCTGTACCATTATGATTCAAAAATATTTTCATTGACTTGATAACTATTATTTTGAGGATGTAAATTTCCTGAATTGTTACAGATGTAATCAACTCCCAGGGCTCTGCAATTAGAATCAACTATAAACTTAGCTAACCCCTACCCTTTGACTAGCTTGGTAGGCTTGATCTCCATGTCATATTCAAGTAGCTTAACTATCCATTTACTTCTCTTTCCATCATTTTCTGGTTGAGTTAATATATATTTAATAGAACTAGATGATACATATGCAATGATTTTGTAATGTAGCACAAAAACTTTAAAATATCTTAGTGCTTTCACCAAAGCAAAATCCTTCTTCTCCACGATATCATATTTTTACTCAACATCCCGTAGTGCTTTGCTGAAAAAGGCAATGGGTTGTTCAAAACCCTCAGAATTTCTCTGTAGAAGGGAAACTACTAAAGTATCTTGAGATGAAAAGGAAAAAATCAGAAACTCTTTTTCAAAATCTTGGCTAATTAAAATAGGTGCATCTGAAATAGTCTGCTTAATAGATTGGAAAAAATATTTATCTTATGTTCTCCATTTGATCTCACTGCCTTTCTTCAACATAACAGTTATGTGTTTGACCAATTCAACGAAGTTGGGAATAAACCTTATGAGAAAGTTTATCTTCCCAAGGAAAGACTAGATTTCCTTCTTAGTTCTAGGGATATAAATCTTTTGAATGGATATCACTCTAGCAGGATCAATTTTAACTCCATCAGGACAAACAATATGACCTAGCAATTTCCCTTGTTCTAAAGAAAAATGAGACTTTTTTGGATTTAAAGAAAGACCATACCTTTTGCACTTCAGAAATACCCGTCTCAAATGATGTAGATGATCCTCATCAGATTTAGAGAATACAATAATGTCATCCAAATAGATGACAACAAACTTATCCTTCTCTCCCATGAAGGTGATATCCATGGCTCACTGAAAAGTGGCCCCAACATTCATCAAACCAAAAGGCATTTGGGCATACATAAAAGTACCTCAAGGTGTTGTAAAAGTAGTCTTCTCCATATCATCTGGATGAACAACTACCTAGTTGTATCCAGAGAAACCATCAATCATAGACAACCTTCTAGATCCTACCACCTTCTGCAATATATGTTTCATTTTGGGAAATGGATAGTTGTCTTTCCGGGAACACCTGTTCAAATTTCTGAAATCAACACAAAGTCTGATTTCACCATTCCTTTTTCTTACTGGAACTAGATTTTCTATCCAGTAAAAATACCTCATGGGTACAATGATCTTAGAATCTAAAAGTTTCTTGACTTCCTTCTCCATAATAGGTAACAAAAGAGGATTAATCTGCCTTAATTTCTGCTTGAAAGGTTTTACATTCTCTTTCAAAGGTATCTTGTGTTAAATGATAGTTTCATCAAAGGTCCTAAGATCTTCATATTTCCATGCAAAAATATCAATGAAATCCTTCAATAGTTCCTCATATTTAGCTCAGTATTTTGCTGATAGGAATTTTGATAATTTAACATGCTTGGGATTTGCAGCAGTCCCAAGGTTGCAATCATTCACACCTACTCCTTTTTCAGGATCAAGGATCTTCACATGAACATCATTATGATAAAAAATTCTTTCAAGAGGCACCAAACCTTTTGGGATATGATTAGTAGGCAATTGCAAGATCTTATGCCCAACAATCATATTATGAAAATTCAAATTCTAGTTACCCTCATCCAAATCCTTGTCTTGATCAACATGTATTGAAGAAAAATCATCTATAGCTTCAATGAGCCTTTTGATTTTAGAATATTCCTCAAATACTCTTCAATACTTGAGATTTTATGGAATAGAAGGCATGTACCTAACATCTAGTTCATATTTCAACTTTGGGGTTAAAGGAGGTTTAAAAGTACTTGCTTCCACAACCAGTGAATCGACCTGCTCATTATAATTTCTTGGAATATATGCAATGTTAAAAGACAAAAAGAAGGCTTCAATGATGTCCCATACCTCATTTTTGTAGTCTTTCAACTGAATGTTCTTTTGCTGATATACATCTATGACCTTCTGTCCAATGAGTTCAGAATCCCCATGGACCTTCAAATTTTGAATTTTCATTTCTTTAGTTACCCTAAGACCCAACAACAATGCCTTGTACTCTTCAATGTTATTTGTTGTATCAAATTATAACTTGTAAGACAAGGTAATGACTTCATGTTCAAGAGAAATCAACACTACACCTGCCCCTGCGCCTTCTCTAGATGAGACTCCATCAAATTATAATTTCCATAGTAGATTTTGACTCTCAACAGACTATGGAACAACAACTGGTTTTTTGAAAGGCAAAGACTGTTGGACAACATTATCAATATGAAATATAGAGGATCCCAAGTCCACATCAACTACATATATAGGATGATTTATAGAATTATCACTGTCACTGATAATATATGCCAATTGAGCTTCACGATAGAGTCTTCTAAATTATCCTCTGAAAATAGGTATAGTGGCATAAGAGATATCCATTTGAAGATATTCCCCAATCTTCTTACACCAAGATCAGGAAAAAAACATACCAAACCTAGGAGGGATATAAGCTACAACAATATCCATGACTAAACTCTTGGCTAGGATTTGAGATAATGAAACATCAAGGTATTTAATAACCCCCAAGCATTTGACTTTTTTGGAATCAAAATAAAAGAGATCATGGTATGCTTTGGTGTTTTCTAACCCCAATTATTCCATGACAACCTTTGGCATAAGATTATGGGAGGCTCTAGAATATAACAGGTAGTTATGAAGGATTTTGTCATGAACGTTTAATGAGACATGAAAAGGGGGAGTGGAGTCATCCATATATTCTACAATTGTCCCTAAGACAATAATGAATTTTTCATCTTGGATATTAATCACATCAATAACAAGATCTATGACTGAAGAAGGCTGTAACCATTTCAAAATCTGACTCCTATAAGAATTAGTTTTAACCAATTCAGTCAAAGGAATAGGAATTTTGATCTTAATTATCTAATGTTCTAGACTGAAAGGAGATGGGAACTTGTCTGCCTCTGGGGATGATACTTTCATAGTTGGATGTACTTGCTTCTTTTCAGGATTTTTGCTGTCTGTCTATACTGTTGGGGCATCAAACTTATATTTTTGAGGAGTAGGTTTAGCAAGAGTAGATTTGTCTTTTTGAGGAGCAGGTTTAGTAGCAGCCGATTTGGATCTAATATTGTACCCATGTTGATTTGTGTTACAAAGAATATTATCTGGACCTTCCCTAGCCCTTGCATTCAATGAATCTTCATATTCATTATGTGTTAGGTAATTGAGAGAAATCTCATCTCCTAACAAATGAATATCCAAATCTTCATCTACCTCTTCAACTTCTTGATTTTGCTCAATATAATTATTCTGCAGGGGTGTCTAGATTTTTTGATCATCATTATTCTTCTTATCCCTCTGCATGATTTGAGGGTTATAAGGTCTTCTATATTGATTTGTATTTCGATTTCCTTCCTGAGGTGTATTCCGTTTTTCGTTTTTCCAATCCGAGTTTAGAAAACTCAGATGACATTTCCTCCATATTTCTTGCCATCTCCTCCAAGGAAATCTTCTGATTTTTGGTATTTGATGAAGAGGAATTATAATCTTCTTTTATCTTTCCCTTATCTGAACTCTTCTTGAGCTATTCTGATGCTAGAATGTTGGATTCAACTTCTAGATATGAATCTTACATATCAACCAAAGTGGATGATCTTCTTTCCCTTAGTAGCAAACACAAATCAACATCAAAGGCATTAGCATACGTGACCTTTGCTAATCTTTTAGATGACATAATATCATTTGGTACATACGATTAAATCTATGAGAGAATTCAGAGACATATTCACCATTTTTTCCTCGAAAATTGTTGAATTCTTTCATGTAATACAAATCATCTTTCTTGTCTGCCCACTTTATCAAGAAGGTAGCATCAAGGTCTGTGATAGTAGTAATGGAGTTAGCTCTTAAGTTATTGAACCACTTACCCACTTATCCATATAAACTTTGGACAAAAATACTCATCCATACATGATCATAATACACTTGAAAATTATCAGCAAAAGAATAAAAAGCTGTCAAATGTTCCTCTGCAGTTGTTTCCCATTCATTGTCAAACCATGGAAGGTACTTCATGTAATCATTTCCTGGGAGAGGATGGATATTATCTGGCAATACTAAAGGTGCATATCTTGTAGCCCTAATAACTGTAAATGTGTTGAACCTACACAAAATAGATCTAGCTAAACAATAATACACACATTTGTAGAGAGAATTGGAGAAAGAAGAAGAAGGAGAGAAAGAATGAAATAATTCTCATTAACCGTTGTGAATAATGAATAATTTACACATGATATACTCTATATAACTCAATGAGTGACACTGGAGGAGAACCAATGCACCATAGTGGTGGTATATAGTGATATGGACACACACCAACAGTTACGAGAGTGAACTTCCACCTAGTTTAGTCTCTCAGGCAGTTACGGGAGTGAACTGCCACCTAGTTGAGTTAACTAGTCAAATAGTCTTCAGTTAACTGATTGAATAGAGAGAAGTGAGGAGTTAACTCAGGGAATCAAGGGTAATGTGCCAGTTTGGTGATGATACCAAGGCAAGGTCGAATTAGCATGGTGATGATCCCAATGTTGCATGGTGACAAAACCAATGCAACATCTAAACTCAACTCAACTAGTCAAATTGAAGTGCCAACTAAAAGAGAATATTCTACATGTGGAATATTCTACCCTAAAGTATAGGAGACTGGATAATGACTAATTATGACTAATAAATAAGGAAAAACCTTAGGAAAAATAAATCCTAGGTGTGTGTGAAGTAACTCCACACCTCCCCCCCCAATGAACATCACTATGGTGAAAATAAAGAATGGGTCCTGGCAACGAGGCCATGTTAAGACCCAAATACAAAATATACACTGAAATAAAGTGAGAAAAGAGGGAAAAAATCATGGGAAATCCCCCCCCCCTCAAGGTACAATGCATGTAAAACAAAGAACTATAGTTGCTAGGAAACTATGTCCTTCACTCCAAGACGACTTCGCATAGAATGAAATTTCTGATTAGTGAAGGTCTTGGTGAAGATGTTTGCCATCTGTTCTGCTGAAGGATAGAACTGTAAGTTGATGATCCCCTTGTGTACTAAGTCTCAGATGTAGTGCATGTGGATCTAGATGTGCTTCATATGCTTCCTTTGAATTGGATCTCTATATAACTTCACAGTGCTTTGGTTTTCACACCAGATGACGATCGGCCAATGAAACTGAATTCCCAACTCAATGAGAAAATGTTGTAGCCACATAGCCTAAATTGTTATGTTAACTACCCCTCTGTACTCTACCTTGGCTGAAGATAGAGTAATGGAAGCTTACTTCTTGCTTGACCAACATATAGGCCCAGAACCAAGATTGAGTGAGTAACCAGATGTGGACTTGCGATCAGTGCTATCGCCAACCCAGTCAGAATCAGTAAAACCAATGAGATATAATGTAGAGTATGCTACATAATGAATCCCAAAGGTCATGGTTCCCTGTATGTATCGAAGGATACACTTTGCAACTTTCCAATGTAGGTCATGTGACTCCTGTATGAACCTGGAAACTGTGCCAACTGCATATGAGAAGTCTGGTATGGAGTGTGTGAGATACAAAAAGCTCCCCACTAGTTGTCTGTATAGTTTGCTATCAACCAGTGGAGTCTCCCCGCCATCCTCAAGTTTTACTACTGATAGAAAAGGAGTCAGAGCATACTTGTAGTTTGTAATGTGAAATCTCTCAAGGAGATTTCGTGCATACTTGGCTTGCGACAGTTTGATGCCTGAGGCATCCCGACTGATATCGAGTCTAAGGAAGAAGTGTAGCGGACCCATGTCCGTCATAAAAAAAAATTCGTGTAGAATCCTCTTGACTGCAAAAATCACTGAAGTCGAGCAACTGGTGATCAACAAATCATCAATGTACAGAACTAAGAGTAGAAGTGAATCAGTCTTCCTGAGCATGTAGACATCCAGGTCTGATTTACAATGTACAAAGTTCTGTGACAATAGATAGGAGTCCATCTTGTCATACCATGCCCTCAAATCCTGCTTGAGGCCATAAAGGGACTTCTTCAGTCGACATACCAAATATGATTCCTACATAAATCCCTGGGGCTGCTCCATGTAGATCTCCTTGAAGAGATCATCGTGAATAAATGCATTCTTCACGTCCATATTATGGAATTCCCATCCTTTGGCTTCCTCAATAGCAGGTGCTAATCATATGGAATCCATATTCGCTGTTGGAGTGAAGGTCTCATCATAGTCAATACCATGAACCTACTGAAATCCTTTGAAAACAAGCTTGGCTTTGTATCTTCTAATCCATCCATCCTCTGTGCTCTTGGTCCTCTAGACCCATCTGCATCTGACAAGTTTTCTCCCAGAAGGAAGGGGAACTATATCCCAAGTCTAGTTCTCGAGGAGGGAGTTGTACTCCTCCTACATGGCGGATTCCCAAAAGGGATTTCTAGCAGCCTCGTCATAAGACTGTGGATCTAAATACTGAACCAAGAAAATATGCATGGAGGGAAATGGTTCAGTAGCAGTGAGTGCAACATGAGGCTCCTAGAAATCAGATTGAGTCCTCCTAGTATCGGCTGAATCACCAATGAGATCCCATGCATCTCGAAGAGTAGTCTGTGCCCACTTGGGCCTCTACTCTGGCTCTGCAACTGCATCTCGATGCTTTGAATCTGCATCCGACTGTACTGAATCTGAATATGAATCATATGAGTCCTCTGGATTAGAACTCTCCTCTGAAGAAAATTTGACATGTGCATGATCATCATCTTAGACAAGTGGAAGAATGAAGGTGTCTGCATGCGGCTGCTGAGGTGCATGCGAGACACTTTCCTTGAATTGGAGAGTTCCCTCAATGATGAGTTGGTCCAAGGAAAGATCAATAAGTCTATATCCCTTCACACCGTCAGGATATCCAACAAAAATGTAGTCAGTTCTCTGTGGATCAAGTGCCTTCCTCTTTTCAGAGGCAATCCGGGCCCATGCACGTGAACCAAAAATGTGAAAGTGGGTCACTTCTGGTTTGAGGCCACTCCAAGCCTCGTAGAGGGTATTATCCTTGACAGATCTATGGGGAGATATATTTTTCATGTATGTTGCGCAATTAAGTTCCTTGAACCATAGTCTCTGTTTAGAGGCTTTGCATGCAACATGCAAGATGCCATCTCTTTTAGAGATCTGTTTTTCTGCTCAACAACTCCGTTTTTCTGCGGAGTATAGGGAACTGTGTGCTGCAACTGGATCCCTGCCTCATGGAAAGGATCATGGATCTCATGATTTACATACTCTCCTCCGTTATTGATGCAGGAGCATCTCTCCACGTCAACCAACCAGCCAACCAACCACGTCAAGTGCACGCATTCAAAGCTGAAGAGAGGCGCAGTCGTCATTGTGATTTTAGAATTGAATGCAATTAAATGTTTAAGCTGTTGAGCTATGAAGCCATGCCTTTATGTAGGCTGTAGATAAGAAGGCCTTTAATGTTTGTAAGGATGAGATCTAGATCCGGATAGCGGACTAGACAACCCATTCAATGTAATTGACTAAGGTAGGTAGATTGGAGGGAAGAGCTCGAAGAGCCTCCTCATGTAAAAAGATCAATTGTATCTCTTAGAGTAGTTAGTTGTGTGTTGGTCTATGAGTAGAGAGCATAAGAGAAGGAGATGAGACCTTGTTATAAGCCGTGCTCAGGAACACCTTGTAAAAACAAGCATTTTCCATTTAATATAAACATAAGCAGTTTTTCCTGCATGTATTTCTGTGTTATGTGGATGTCTGTGAGTGCTCTCTATATGCTGTATGTTTGCATTTGCAGGAGTGTGTCTAATTTTAGGTGAAGGTCTTTGAGGTTTCATGCCATGAGGGCATGATAGAGTACTACGGTCTCTGAATACTAGTGCACTGAAGCACTTCTGAATACCGCGGGTTCAGACAAAGACATGTTGGGACACAAGAACTGGAATCAAAAACTTAGGGAAGACCTCAAGGTTGCTGAATACCTTGGAGGCAAGGTTGTGAGGGAAGAACATAGTTGCAAACATAATCTCTGAGGAGTTCTGTGAAGCTCTGCCAAGTGGGCATTGAGCATATGCACAATGGTACATTGAGAAGAACTCTGCTGTGAGTTCTTAAGGAGGACCATAATCACTAAGGATTCTGAGGAGCTCTGCCAAGTGGGCATTGAACAGGTGCAATGAGTGCATAGAGGACAGAACTGCTGGATGTCCCGTGAAAAGATACTCTACTAGGTGGGCATTGAGAAATTGTGCAGACAGGCACAGAAGAGAAGAGAACTCTTTGAGTTCTGGAATTTGAAGGAAGAGTCCACTGAGGGATCTTCACAGGGTTGCTGAACACCCTAAGGACTTAGCAATAGGCTGCTTGAGGCAGAGGATAGCCAGGAGGGCATCCAAATATTCTCCATCTAAAGGAGGAAGAAAGAAGGATTTAATTCCTTAGAGATCTGATTGTTTGAGAAACTCAGGGGAGATAGCACTTTGTGTGCATGAAGACTTTGCAGAGGTGCAAGAGTCAAAGAATCCATTTGGGATTCAAGGGTAAGCTCAGGAGGGGTAGTGATTTCAGCGCATGGAGTTATAGCTGCAAGGAACACAGAGGTCGAAGAAATATTTGACAAGTTCAGAGTACCCAAGCTCAGGAGGGGCATCGTTTTTACACGCACAGGCGAGGACCCAAAGTAAAGGAGCTCGCGGAGAAAAGAATTCAAGGTTGAGGCCTTGTGGAAAATTGAAATTCTTCCAAGTCTCGAAAGACAGTGTGCAAGCTCAGGAGGGAGAGCACAGAAGCCATCGAATCAGTTCAAGAAAAGAGATCTGGACCGTTGAATATTTCACGTCTAGGAAGGAAGCTGAGGAGGAGCGTACAAGAAGGACGGATCTGAACCGTCAGATCTAGAGCGAAATACCCTACAACCGTCAGATCGATTGGGAGCTGCACAAGGTTTAGCTTCGTGAACAGGAGGGTGGAAGTCCCAAAAGGATTGACTTATCGGGATATCGGAGTTCTCGAGGTCGAGAAAGTCGGGACATTTCAAGTCTTGAAATAATGAGAGTGAATATAAGCCGTCCGTTTGTGGAGACACGTGGCGGGGATCGAGCGACCCATCGGTATATCGGTTATCGGGGTTTTGAGTTGGCAGGGCATTTCTGTCATCAGGGTATCGAAAACTCTGAAACTATGAGATTGGATTAGAGTCGTCCATCTATTGGGGACACGTGGTGGAGATCCAGATTATCGAGGAAAGCCCTGATAGAAAAGTCAAATCGACGCATCGGGGTTCGACGTTTCGCGAATCCTGAGGGCAAGACTTTCGGAGCATCAGAAGTCGTGAAATTGCGAGAGGCGATCAAGACCGTCCATATTGAGGGGACACATGGCAGTGATCGAAGCGTCGGGAAAGGTCCCGATAGGAGAGTCACATCGGGAAATCGAGATTCAGAGAGTCGGGGATCTTGATGACAAGAGTGTTCATTTTTTTCGACATTGGAAAGCCCGAAACCCCGACGAGAGATAAGATTGCGGTCACAGGGATAGTGGTCACGTGGGCCAGGAGTTTATCCAGGAGGGATAACATGTAAAGGCACGTATCGGTGACTTGACTCATCGGAGATCGGGGATTCAAGAGGACAAGGAACTCTTGATGTCGGGGATCATGAAACCCTGAAACCCAAAATTATCAATCGGGGAAAAGTCATAGGCATATGCAGAGGTCGTGATAGGGCAATAAGGACCTGTGGATCGAGAATTGGAGATTCCAGTGAGAATCAAAAGAGCTGCTTCGGCTTGAGGGTGAATAAGAATGATCCTTTTGACCAGGAGGTTGGCGCAGAGACCCTGCGGGGTATGCGTCCTACGTCAAGTTGGTATCAGAGCATGATTCTTGCTTCTATATTTCAAGCAGAGGGAGAAGGTAAAGGAAGAAGACAGAGTACTGAAACTCTGTAAGGATTTGTTTGCAGGTAGGCAATAGTCCATAGACAGTCAGGAGGACTGTAGGAGAAGCTGAGACACTCAAGTTTGCAGAGTGAGCATAATATTTTCTAGGAAGGCAGATAGACAACAACATGGCTACTGAAGGCCGTAGATATGCTGGAAGAAAAAACCCAGAGCTGATGAGCACAACCGAAAGGGGAAAAGAACTTGCCAACATCAAGGAAAGAATGGAAGAGCTTGCATTGCGGATGCAACAAAATAACAAGCAGAGATGGGTATATGAATGGCCCATGGGGAAGCTAAAGGTAAAATGGCCAGTCAAAGAGTTGATGGCTAGAAGACAACGTAGGTTGTTAAGAGGATGGTTGAGGCAGGATGAAAACCTCAATGGACCAGAAGAAGAAATGGTTCAGATATGTGAACCGAAGACTAGGAGAGGTCTCAATGAAGAAAGTAAAATGGGATCAGTCGAAGATCTCATAATCTGTCAGGAGGGCAGAGATGAAATTCCATATTTCCAGGGAGGCAAGGAGTTGAGATCACTGCGGGATCTCAAGAACTGTCAGGAGGGCAGCCAAGTAATTTCACATTGCCAGTTGGGCAATGATATGAGGTCGCTGCAGGATCTCGAAGACTACCAGGAGGGCAGTGGAAGCATCTCAGATTGCCAGGTGGGCAGAGATGAGAATTCGAGACTATCTGAAAGCATCATGGACTCAGAGGTGAGGTCAATTTAGCCAGGAGTGCTGATGAATATGGGATCATTTGATCTCATAATCTTCCAGGAGAGCAGTGAACAGATCCCATATTGCCAGGTGGGCAGGGATGAGAAGATGAGTTGGAATCAACCGGAAGAGTTGATAGAGCAGGTGATCTCAGGGATGGATTTAGATAAGCAGATGCAGCTTGTAGAAGAGGAGGATCTGAAGGACCTTCTAATGATTGGGGGAATTGAAATACCCCTACCACTTAGCTCAGAGGAGGCAGAAGTCTGTGTTGTATATGAAGCAGCAATAGTAGAAGAATAGTCAGTTGTGACTGTCAGGGAAGAAAAATTGGAGCGTATATTTGAAACTGCCCAAGAAGCAGGAGAGGAAAATGAGAATTCTGAGGAATGGCGCAACATATTCAGCCAGGAAGCTGAGGAAGTTGTAGCAATGAAGCTGACAACAGAAGAAGCAGAAGAGGATGATGAGCATTCTGAGGAATGACTCAATATTTTCAGCCCGGAAGCTGAAAATACTGCAACATGGGAGTTTGTAGAAGAAGAAGAAGAAGGGGCAGACAACATTTGTTTTGCTGATCTGTATGAGTAGATTGAAGCCCTGGAGAGAAGGGTGAAGGTGCAGAGCATGCACATCCAATAGGTGAAGTTGGAAACTGATGAAGAAGGTGTGGGAGATCATAGTGATCTGCCCATGTGCCAAAAAATTTTGCAGCCGAGGAGACTGCATGGACAGGGCCAGCCATTTGAGAAGATGGATGAAGTGATCAACATGATTAGAAGGTTGATGATATAGTCAGTAGAAACTTTCAGCAAGGAGAGGCTGAGCAGCAGAAAGGAAGCAACAACAGTGCGAAAGAAGCAACAACAGGAAGATGGAGTGGATAAACAGCTCCAAAGGATGATTTGGGATCCAGGAGGATTTCAACGTCAGAGATGGGAATATTATGAGCAGGAGCTCATGAATTTTGCAGCAGAGGAGTATGATGCAGGAGCATATCTCCACATCAGCCAACCATCCAGCTAACCACGTCAAGTGCATGCATTCAAAGCTGAAGAGAGGTGCAGTCGTCATTTTGATTTTAGAATTGAATGTAATTAAATGTTTAAGCTGTTGAGTTGTGAAGCCGTGCCTTTACGCAGGCTGTAGATAAGAAGGCCTTTAATGTCTGTAAGGCTGAGATCTAGATCTGGATAGTGGACTAGACAACCCATTCAATGTAATTGAATAGGGTAGGTAGATTGGAGGGAAGAGCTTGAAGAGCCCCCTCATGTAAAAAGATCGATTGTATCTCTTAGAGTAGTTAGTTGTGTGCTGGTTTGCGAGTAGAGAGCAGAAGAGAAGGAGATGAGACCTTGTTATAGGCCGTGCTCAGGAACACCTTGTAAAAACAGGCATTTTCCATTTAATATAAACAGAAGAAGTTTTTCCTGCATGTATTTTTGTGTTATGTGGATGTTTGTGAGTGTTCTCTATATACTGTAGTTGTATGTTGTAGGTTTGCATTTGCAGGAGTGTGTCTGATTTTAGGTGAAGGTCTTTGAGGTTTCATGCCATGAGGGCATGATAGAGTACCGTGGTCTCTGAATACCAGTGCACTGAAGCACTTCTGAATACTGCGGGTTCAGACAAAGACGTGTTGCAGCACAAGAACTAGAATCAACAACTCAGGGAAGACCTCAAGGTTGCTGAATACCTTGGAGGCAAGGCTGTGAGGGAAGAACATAGTTGCAGACATAATCTCTAAGGAGTTCCGTGAATCTCTGCCAAGTGGGCATTGAGCATATGCATAGTGGTACATTGAGAAGAACTCTGCTGTGATTTCTTAAGGAGGACCATAATCACTAAGGATTCTGAGGAGCTTTGCCAAGTGGGAATTGAGCAGGTGCAAGGAGTGCACAGAGGACAGAACTACTGGACGTCCTGTGAAAAGATACTCTACCAGGTGGGCATTGAGACATTGTACAGACAGGAATAGAAGAGAAGAGAACTCTTTGAGTACTGGAATTTGAAGGAAGAGTCCAATGAGGGATCTTCACATGGTTGCTGAACACCCTGAGGACTCAACAATAGGTTTCTTGAGGTAGAGGATAGCCAGGAGGGCATCCGAATAGTCTCCATCTAAAGGAGGAAGAAAGAAGGATTTAATTCCTTAGATATCTGAGTGTTTGAGAAACTCAGAGGAGATAACACTTTGTGTGCGTGAAGACTCTGCAGAGGCGCAGGAGTCAAAGAATCCCTTTGGGATTCAAGGGTAAGCTCAGGAGGGGTAGTGCTTTCAGCGCATGGATTTATAGCTGCAAGGAACACAGAGGTCAAAGAACTCTTTGACGAGTTCAAAGTACCCAAGCTCAGGAGGGGAAGCATTTTTACATGCACAAGCGAGGACCCAAAGTAAAGGAGCTCGCAGAAAAAAGAATTCAAGGTTGAGGCCTTGTGGAAAATTGAAATTCTTCCAAGTCTCGGAAGACAGTGTGCAAGATCAGGAGGAAGAGCACAACAACCATCGGATCGACTGGAGAAAAGAGATCTGGACCATTGAAGATTTCACATCCAGGAAGGAAGCTCAGGAGGAGCGCACAAGAAGGACGGAACTGAACCATCAGATCTAGAGCGAAATACCCGACAACCGTCAGATCGGTTGGGAGCTACATGAGGTTTAGCTTCATGAATAGGAGGGTGGAAGTCTTGAAAGGATTGAATTATCGGAATATCGACGTTTGGGATATTGGAGTTCTCGAGGTCGAGAAAGTCGAGACATTTCAAGTCTCAAAATAGCGAGAGTGAATCTGAGCCATCCGTTTGTGGAGACACGTGGCGGGGATCAAGCGACCCATCGGTATATCGGCTACCGAGGTTTTGAGTTGGCAGAGAGTTTCATTCATCAGGGTATAAAAAAATCTGAAACTGTGATATTGGATCAAAGCCAACCATCTGTTGGGGACACATGGAAAAGATCCAAATTATCGGGGAAAGCCCCGATAGAAAAGTCAAATCGGCGCATTAGGGTTTCGGCGTTTCACAAATCCTGAGGGCAAGACTTCCGGAGCATCAGAATTCATGAAATCGCGAGAGGCGATTAGGACCATCCATATTGAGGGGACGCGTGGCAGCGATCGAAGCCTTGGGAAAGGTCCTGATAGGAGAATCACATCGGGAAATCAGGATTCGGAGAGTCGGAGATCCTGATGACAAGAGTGTCCCTGTATTTCGACATTGGAAAGCCCGAAACCCCGACGAGAGATAAGACTGCGGTCACGGGGATAGTGGTCATGTGGGCTAGGAGTTTAGCCAGGAGGGCTAACATGTAAAGGCACGTATCAGTGAATTGACTCATCAGAGATCAAGGATTCAAGAGGACAAGGGACTCTTGATGTCAGGGATCACGAAACCCCGAAACCTGAAATTATCAATCGAGGAAAAGTCATAGGCACGTGTGGAGGCCGTGACAGGGCAGTAAGGACCTGTGGGTCGGGAGTTGGAGATTCCAGTGGGAATCGAAAGAGCCGCTTCAGCTTGAGGGTGAATAAGAATGGTCCTTTTGACCGGGAGGTCGGCGTAGAGACCCTGCGGGGTATGCATCCTGTGTCAGTTATCAGTTTGGAGGACCTTTATCTTCTTTCTGGACTATGTCTCAAACAGGGATTTGAAATCTTTGAGGTGTTGAAAGACCTCAGATTTTTTCCCGATAAAGTAGATCCATGTAAAATGTGAGAAATCATCAACAAAAATGAGAACAAACCTCATTTTTCTGATCGATGGATGCGGAAAAGGACCCATAAGGTCATTGTGGATCATATATAAAGGTGCGAAGGCTCTCTGAGACTTTCCTTTGTTGAATTTCTCTTGAGGGTGTTTTTCGAGAACACATCCCTCACATACTCCCTTGGAGAAATGGATGTTTGGTATACCATCAACCAATATTTTCTTGCTAAGATGTTGTATGTATCTGAAATTCAAATGTCCAAACCTTTTGTGCCATATCCTACTACTTTCATCAGCATGAGTAAGCAGTAAAGCTGAATCAGGTTCAATGAATTCAGAAAATGTATACAATCTAGATTGTTGATTTACCTCACCAGTAGCAACCCCGGAGTTGGTTTCCATGTCGTATATGTCCACAGAATTTGGTGTGAATATAAGTTTATTTTCAGTGCTGGAATTCATCATCTGATACACGGAGAGAAGGTTGATAGAAATCTTGGGAACGTGCAACACATTCTTGAAGCTTCCGTTGGTGAGTTCAATCCTTCCTTTGCTAGTGGCTTCGATAGAAGAGTTGTCGCCCATCAAAATAGGAGGACCTTTGCATGAATCCAATGAAGAATATATTGATTCTGATGCAACCATATGAAGTGATGCTCCTGAATCAATGATCCAAGCATCAGGAGAGGACTTGATGGCAATCAAGGCATGGCTAGAATTACTTTTCTTCGAATTCAGATCTTCTGGCTTCTTCTTCTTGGCACCCTCGGGGATGCGATATCCAAGGTTGTTTTTCTGAAGTATTTGAGACATAAGATCTATTTGTTTTTGCATGCATGTGGATTCTGAATGGAATCCTTTGTGAAAGTACGTGCATTTCTCCCCTTTTCTTCCCTTTTCTCCTTTGGATCTGGAGGCATTGGTGAAGGGTTTTGTGTACCCTTCCTTCTTTGGATGTGCATGATATTTCTATTTATATTTATCTTTAGATTTCTGATATTTGTGGCTGCCATCATGCACAATGAGTGCATGCACCCTTGGGCCTTTGATTGTGCCCATGTTGATGAGCTTGGTTTGCTCTTGTGTCAGGGATTCGATAAAGTCCTCAAGAGAAGGAATCTTCCAGGTGGCTCCATAGGTGAATCTGAAAGAATGGAATCTGGATACTAATACAGAGAATTCAGGACCAACTTGGAGAGAATGGTTAGAACCATTTGTTTCTCCTTCGATTTATCAACCCCGCAAGATTTGAGCTGCGACAGTAAATCCTTGAATTTTGTAAAGAAATATTGGATATTGTTGGCCCTTGACCAAGTTTTGAGGAACACTTGGTCATATTTGATTGTTTATGGACTTCATCAGCTTGTCAAAGATGGAGCGCAACACGAAGCATAGATTGTGGAAGCTAGACCCATTTCTTGGGTCCTTTTTGGGTTTTGGGGGATAATATAATGGGTATGGGATGTCGGCCCATGGGTTTACCCATGTTTAGGCCTATTTTGTAAAGTATAAATAAGTAGCTAGGCGATGTAAGAGAGGGAAATAAGCTAAGTGCTAGTAAAGGCTTTGTGTATACTATGTGACCGACTTGCAGAGCTAAGTGCAAGTGCTGTAAGTGCTAAGTGCAGGGATTGTAAGAAGGCTATGTGCTAGATCTACTTGAGGAAGGAGTATTTGGTGAGGTGCATGCAAATCTCCTATCCTATGTAGAGTACAAGTTTGAGCTCTGTGCTGTAACTAGATTGACCAAAGCTAATAAAGAAGAAGACGACTTTGTGGACATATCCCCAAGGTGGGGGTGAGCCACAGTAAACCTGTGTGTTGTGCTTGGTGCCTCGACCTAATGTGTTTGTCTCTTCCCATGTGTTGTTCTTTGATATGATTATGCTATGTTCTTTGCTATGATATACTTAGATAGATCTACTTTTCTTTGTGCTTCTTAGATGTATGGGTGTAGATCTGACATATATGAAAGTGCTGAGTGCTAGACCTATTTTTCTGTTGCTAAGTGCTAACTTAACCTAGTTCTAAGTGAATGTTGTGGTGCTCTGCGCCATCTGCAGAGTTCCATGAGGGTTAAATACATATGAATGATCTATGCTAAGTTTTTGCTAAGTGTTACAATCACAAATCTGTGTCCTAGCTAAGGTTGCAAACACCTGAGTCTTGCAACCACCCCTGCCTCTACCTCAGGTGAGACTTCATCTGCTTCGCAAGTGTTTCTGAAAGGGCCGGTAGTTAGGGTTTTGTTGGTGTGTTGTTGAAGAATTGAACCTTGGGTCTACCCCTATGCCAACAAATGCTTCCGTTGTCGGGATTTGAAACTATGATTGCTGGGAACTGAGGAAGAAGAAACTTTGTGCAAAAGGAAGCTTTGTGAGTAGATATGTTTCCCTAGTGTGCAACTTTTTACTCGACCTGTGAAGCATTGTGCCAGGAATAAGGTTAGATATGAAGAAAGGAATATCATAAATAAAGAAAAGAAGTGAGATTTGAACGCTATGTGCTCTAAAAAAAGTAAATTGGAAATTTCTAAAAGAAAGAGGTCAGATATATAGAAAAGAGGTAAGATTTGTAAGCTCTGTGCTCTAATAAAGGTAAGAATAGTCAAAAGTTATTAGATATGGAAGCTTTGTGCTCTGCAAAAGTGAGATAAGTGGATTCGTTTTGTTTCTAGAGCATGGATCTAGGTATGTTTGATAGATTATGTCCTAGATTAAAAACTAGGGCATTGATAGATGAAAGAAAGTTTGATATGAATAGATCTGATAAGTATAATGATAGATATGTTATACCTATACATAGAAAGAATGTCTAGAATAAAAAATGGATGCAGGATCCTAGAAATAAAATTTTGCAGGATAACCATTATGATCCTAGAGCGCAGTACAAGAAGAGTTGGGGATCATTGAAGAGAAAGAGAGGATTAACTCTTTATTACAATTGCAGAAGACCAGGACATCTTGCTAAGGAATTCCCTGGGAGAAAGCCTAGTTGCCTTTGTTGTAAGGCCATGGACCATGAAGTACTGGATTTCCCTAGAATGATTGCTAGACTTGAAAAGCTAAATATGGAGCAAGAAAACCATGAAGGAGACCAAGAGACTAAGATTATAGAAGAACCCCAACAAGAATAAGAGAAAGTATTAATACAGATGAAAAAAACCCTCAAGGAACATAAAGATGTCCGATTACCAGAGATCTTCAAAGAAAAGGAGCAAGTTGAAGTAAGAATAGGGGACTTCAACATTGACTGTATTGTCGATGAAGAAACACAAGTGAAAATTATGCCAGAAAGAACTTGGGAATCTATAGGTAAGCCTGCCATGATTCCTTCGTTAGGAGGAATAGAACTATTCATAGGAAAATTGATGATGTTATGTGGAAAAATCACTCAGATACCTATGACAGTCAATGGAACTTCGACAAAAGAAGACTTTGAGATTATCAAATTCATTGAGGAAAACGCCTCGTTTACTATGCTACTCGGAAAACCTTGGATTGAAAGAGATCAAGACAGAAAGAAGGAAGAAGAAGAGGTTTTATAACAACAGAGACAAGAGTTAAAATATTTCATGACTAAAAGGATCGCACAGTTAATAAAAGAATAGGAGAACCACTTGAAGCCATCTGACACTAGAATCTCAAAGGTCGAGGCCAAAGCTACACAAAAGGATAAAATTTCTACCCCAGACAAAGAAGAACTGATATACCTAAACCCTAGGAGAGAATCTCACCAACACAAAGTGACTATGTCCAAGGAAAATAAAAATCAAAATGAGAAGAGAATCACTGAGATGAAGCTCACTGGAAAGAAGGCTAGAAAGCTAAGTAAGAAGAAGGCTAAGATTGAAAAATTACAGATGACCCCAGAAGGTACTTCGCAGCAAGACACTTTGCAGAATTGGAGCTTCACCGGGATATCAGAACAACGACATATGCCACTTCCCCGAGGCGAAGTAATATAGCCATTGGAAGCCAATATAACCATTGGACTGCCACTCCGAATGGGTCCGAAAGCATTTATGGCTCACCAATAGACCGTTAGACCACACCATAATGGACATAACATAAGTTAATGCAACCTCATACATGTTGCAAGAAGACCATTGCTAAGTTTCCCTACTTAGTCCATCGCACCACGCACCGAGAATACTTTTTTCTAAGTGAGAATTTGAGCCCGAAACCTGAGATTACTTCACCCTGTGATCATTTCCTTGTTCCCATACTATTCATTGTAGTCTTTGAATTCATTTCACACCCGAGATAGTTGACCCAATCTTGTATGTTAGACGAGCTTAGCGTTGCTAAGAAAGTAGTTGAAGAAGTTTTGATTGACTTAATGACTAAGAGAGTCATGCCAGAGTGAGGATTATCTACAAGAGTCCAAGCATCGTCAACGAGAGGACCCCAGGCCTCCCCTTCCACTACTCACGCCGATCCATCCCGACTGACCAATGAGAAATAGATCAAGCACAGGGATGACATCGCAAATGCCAAGCTTATACCACGCATTCTACCTACTTACTTACCACCTCTAAGTGGTGCCATCAACCATGATAGTGTACCTCATGACTTCGAGTACACTTTGATCACTGCATGCCTTTTGAAAGGGGTGTGCGCAGTTCATGTTGACCAGGATAAGATTGTAGCACTGAAATTTAATGATTTTAACCTTGGAGATCGTAAAGTTTATAGCATGTTAGCCTCGCATAAGTACTTAACTAGGACCAAAGGCAAGAATTCTAATATTTTCCCACAGTCATGGACCTAGAACCTCATGCAGTCCACACTGCTTAATGTAATGAAGATCCTACAATTCGGCAGACACCAAGAAGTCAATGCATGCATCAAGTTGCTATTGTCCTGCTACCATGAAGGATACTTATGGTTGGACTACCGCATCACTGTGGATCCGAACTTGATCAATTGGATCACAGGCCTTAGTATGCAAGGCCCTGACCCACAAGAGTTTTACCCTAGAAATACCTCAGACCGAGCACTAGCACAGAGGATAAAAGAAACTTATGGCGATGTTGAGAAAGACATGCGAGGCTACAAGGTAGATTCTATCCAGAGTGGCGCAGTGTGCCTTGCCTGTCTGCTGATTGCGGGCAAGCTAGTTTGCAAGAACAAACTAACACAAGTGACTGGATTCATAGTCAACCTCGTAGGGAAGTACACCAAGGGACTACAGATGAACTGGGTGCAGTGCCTTGTAAACCAGCTAGAGCTTGATTGTACAGAAGTGCAAGACCAAGGGTACAAGTTCCACTTTAGTTGGTTGCTCATAATAATCGCTTTCATCGCCTGGGAGCTACCAGAAGGTGCCACTTTTCTGGAGATCGAACCCTTCGAACCACTGGCCATGAAGTACTGTATGTTTTGGTACTCCAACGACATGAACAAGTAGTGGCAGTCCAATGTCGTCTTCCATGTCTATTACAACCAATTGAAGAATGCAATCTAGTCTACACCGTGCCTCACCCCAAACACACTTCATAGGTTTATACCTTTGATAAAATTCAACACGAGCCGCCACTTCACCTATATCACAACATGTGCTAATAAGCACAAACAATAGCTCCAATCGTACTACAAGTTGATAGAAGAAGACTTGGAGCAGATTACCAAGGAATGGTCGGGGGACCTCCTTGTTGCAGCGGACCCCGCAGAAATGTTCGACGTGGAAATCCCTGAAGCTATGCCAGATACACCTGGACCAAGCAAGAATAAGAAGGATGATGAAGCTCAAGATTTCCATAGCACATCCATGAAGACTACTTCAATCTCACTTGTGCAGGGAGGTGATGGTGAAGAACTAGGTGGCACAAAAGTTGAGAAAAACAAAGGCGAGGTTAGTCCGCCTAGAGAGGAGGAGGATCCCACTAAGAAAAGGAAGATTACCCCACCAAATCCCTCATCCCAAAAGAAAACTAATGCCAATCGGACTACATTTAAGACTATGCTCACACCGGGTGACTTCGACTTCTTAATCGCTACGCTGAATGATGCTTCACTAGAGATTGCAGAAAAAAAAGAAGCAAACTAGGAGGAGGTATTCAGCCGAATCAAGGGAGAACTTCAAGAAGTGCAACAGGTACTCCAATGAAGCTGAGTAGTTTCTACTACGCCCTTGACAATTGGAACAACAGGAACAGGTGATGAGCCCACCCAATTACACCAGATCGCTGAGAAAGTTGAAGCTCACCTTCGATGAGCTCAAGAGGACACAACACAAGCCACCTAGGCTTTGACACAAGTATAGAGCACACTTGTAGAACAACAGAGTAAGGAAGAACGGGAAAATATTTCCCTGCAAGCGAAGTGGGATGAGGAAAAAGAACAGTTACAACAAAGTAAGGACTAGTTGCTAGCAGAGAAAATTTAAGTACAGGAAAGGGTTCACAAAGCACTTCACTCTGTGATGGTCATAGAAGTGAAGATTGAAGAACGTGTCCCACAACAGGTGGCACAACTTGAAGAAGTAATCCAGCAACTTCAGCAGCGCATCACAGATCTGGAACTTTGTATCGTGCTCGAGACTCCTCATGAAATAAGAGATCTAAGGGAGGCAACTGCCTGTAGCGCAGTTGGCCAATTAAAAACCTTTACCTTGGAATGCAAGAAGTTGAGCGCTAGAAGCACCTTGACTTATGAGAACCTCACAGAGAATCCATAGTTGCAGGCATTGGAGGCACAACTCCAAGAAGAAAAGTAGCACACAGATATGCTATAGGCGTAACTGAAGACCTTGACCCCAGTCGAAAGAATGAAGAGGTTTGCAGAACAACACATCGCCCAACAACAGGTACACACGCTACAAAGTAAAGTGATGGAAGTCTCCCAATGAATTCAACCAATCTAAGAAAATGAATGCCAACTGTTCATTGAAGTTGAAAGCCAGGGAACCGAGCTTGAATAGGTTGTCATCACCGTAGAACAACACCTGGAAGGGCCAATAAATGACACAGTGTTCCAAGAGTTCACTGAGCAAGAGGCTGTCACACTGTAGAAGGTCAAAGTAGCTCAAGCCAAGCTCGAGGCATTTGAGGTGGAATTGATCAGACCAGAGTGACTCGGGACGAGTCACAGGTGAGTGTTGGGGGCCTGTTGGCCCTTGACCAAGTTTTGAGGAACACTTGGTCATATTTGACCATTTTTGGACTTTGAAAACTTATTAAATATGGAGCGCAATGTGAAGCAGAGATCATGGAAGCTAGACCCATTTCTTGGGTCCTTTTTGGGTTTTTGGGGATAATATAATGGGTATGGGATGTCGGCCCATGGGTTTACCCATGTTTAGGCCTATTTTGTAAAGTATAAATAAGTAGCTAGGCAATGTAAGAGAGGGCAATAAGATAAGTTCTAGTAAAGGCTTTGTGTATACTGTGTGACCGACTTGCAGAGATGAGTGCAAGTGATGTAAGTGCTGAGTGCATAGATTATAATAAGGATTTGTTCTAGATCTACTCGGGGAAGGAGGATCTGGCGAGGTGCGCGCAGATCTCCTGTCCTATGTGGAGTACAAGTTTGAGCTCTGTGCTATAACCATATTGACCAAAGATAATAAAGAAGAAGAAGACTTTGTGGATGTATCCCCAGGGTGGGGGTGAACCATGGTAAACCTGTGTGTTGTGCTCGGTGCCTCGACCTAATGTGTTTGTCTCTTCCCATGTGTTGTTCTTTGATATGATTATGCTATGTGCTTTGCTATGATATACTTATATAGATCTACTTTTCTTTGTGATTCTTAGATGTATGGGTGTAGACCTGACATATATGAAAGTGCTTAGTGCTAGACCTATTTTTTGTTGCTAAGTGCTAACTTAACCTAGTTCTAAGTGAATGCTTCGGTGCTCTGCGCCATCTGCGGAGTGCCATGAGGGTTAAATACAGATGAATGATCTATGATAAGTGTTTTCTAAGTGTTAGAATCATAGATCTGTTTCCTAGCTAAGGTTGTATATACCTGAGTCTTGCAACCACCCCTGACTCTACCTCAGGTGAGACTTCATCTGCTTCGCAGGTGTTGCCGAAAGGGCCGGTAGTTAGGGTTTTGTTGGTGAACTGTTGAAGCGTTGAACCCTGGGTCTGCCCCTGTGCCAGCATATATTCTCGAAGATTTTTGGATCCAATGTGAGTAGCTCCACCTCTAGCATGTGTTCCCTCATATCATCCTATTTTACAAAGATCCATTCCAAGGTGGTACACGCTTCATTGGGAGTCTTACAGGAAGATATATGAAAAAGTAGATTGAGAAAAATAAGACTGCAAATTGTTCTGAGTGCCTCATCCATGCGATTTAAATACTTGGATTTTTCTATGGCTGATGTCAACTCTATATCTGTATTCAAGGTTAACCTATACAACCCTTTGGTTCGAAGATGTATGACTATTTTCTCTTTCCATGCAAAATAGTTTTAAGGTGTAAGAATGAATTGTTTTTGGAAATCCATCATTTTGTTGTCTTCAATATTTTGTACCTGCACAAAATTTTGGTCTATCTTTTTCTTAGTAGTCCGTTGGCTCTGATACCATGTAAATGTGTTGAACCTACACATAATAGGTCTAGTTAAACAATAATACACACATTTGTAGAGAGAATTGGAGAAAGAAGAAGAAGGAGAGAAAGAATGAAATAATTCTCATTAACTGTTGTGAATAATGAATAATTTACACATGATATACTCTGTATAACTCAATGAGTGCACACTGGAGGAGAACCAATGCACCATAGTGGTGGTATAGAGTGATATGGACATGCACCAACAATTACGAGAGTGAACTGCCACCTAGTCTACTCTCTCAGGTAGTTACGAGAGTGAACTACCACCTAGTTGAGTTAACTAGTCAACTAGTCTTCAGTTAACTGACTGAACAAAGAGTAGTGAGGAGTTAAATCAAGGAATCAAGGGTAATGCACCAGTCTGGTGATGATACCAAGGAAATGTCAAATTATCATGGTGATGATCCCAATATTGCATGGTGACAAAATCAATGCAACATCTAAACTCAACTCAACTAGTCAAACTGAAGTGTCAACTGAAAGAGAATATTCTCCAGGTGGAATATTCTCCCCTAAAGTATAGGAGACCAGATAATGACTAATTATGAATAATAGACAAGGAAAAACCTTAGGAAAAATAAATCCTAGGTGTGTGTGAAGTAACTCCAACAATAACATCCATTAGATTGGGTGGTGCTGCACCTGCCATGGTTTGACCACCTAAAGGTTGATTTATTTGTGATGATTGTGGTGATGACGGGTTGGGGATATTCACCAATTGAATCTTTGGAGAAGACTGAATAATTTATTCAACAATTTTTTCAGTAGCAAGGATATTAACTTGAAAGCTAAGATTGGGTTTCTCTTCTTGAATTTCTTCAAGGATTGGGATACTTTCTAAGGGAATGTACTCTATTCCTTCAAGGAATTCAAGGTTTTCCTTAGATTTATATCTACTCTCAGGATAGGGTGTGTAAAATGATTCTGGTTCAACAAATTCCTCTTTCCCCGAGGTGGATTATTCGGAAGGGGGTAAAAGAAACAACTTCTCAGACACTAATTTTTTAAGAGATTTAGACTATTTTAGGATCTTCTCAGGGTCTGAAACAACATGCACATCTGGAGATTCTGGATGGGCTATAGTCCCCTTTCTCTTTGGAGTAAGAGTGTATTATGTGGAGTCATCGGGTGAAAAGATATTGCAGTCAAATTGTGCCTAGTTATAGTTTCACCATCTACAACTAGATATATAAACTTTAGTCATTATACCCAGGGAAAATGTCATCATTTTGTTCCTGACAATGACACCAAAATATGTTAGTGTTGGAATATTGATTTTTGTCATTGATGTCAACCCTAGTCATGGGTTTTGGACCGCAAGATTGATAAAGGTATTTGGACATGAAGGAAAATGCAAATGCATATAAAACACCCATGAATGGATAGTATACATCATGCTATTTCTAGTGGTATGTGGCACATCAAATGGATCCTCATTTTTGAGGAGAAATGAATTTTTGAAGATGACAAAGTGAATTGAAAAAGGAAGTACATGTAGGCCCTGAAAATAATTAAAGAAAATAATTACAAAATAAGAAAGTGTCAGGTCGGCCCTAATGTTAAAAGTAAGTGACATAAATGGTATAAATAAATATCATTATACATTCATTTGATACAAGTCGAATTTCAGAGGGAAGAAGAAGTAAAAGAGGGCCGGATTTCAAGGGAGGATGAAGTCTTTTAGTGATGTGTTCTAAGGTATGTTATTTTCAGGTCATCTTACCATTTTTGCTATAACTTTTTTTATAGAATGATTCAGATGGTGAAATTGATATGGTATTGCGAAGACATATCAAGGTACCTCTCGTAAAATGTTCAGCTCTTGATTCACTATAATTATGGAGATACACTCTGTGGAATATAGGGTTTGTGACCAGTCCTGAAACTAGTCAATAAACAAGTGTTCTGGGTAAAACAATCGTAAATGTTTCATAAAGAATCCAAATAAAGTGGGACCACTTCCATTGGAAAGAGTACATACGTTAATTTCTTGTGTGTGAGTTTCAGAATCATATGTTAAATATTGAGCGCGGGGCATGCTGTACAAGTTGGGTCTTCTGAACAGACCAGAATTGAATAAAGTCTACCATTCTTTCTATAACCTCTTTTTGGGGAGGATTCAAGGAGTG
>ML777304.1:342677-355620 GCA_009831015.1 Picea engelmannii | reverse complement strand
CTCTTTTTCTTATGAGGACATTTGTTAGCAAAATGACCAATACCATCACAATTAAAACAAATTAAAGGAAGCTTACCTCTATACCTACCATTAGTTCCCTTGTTCAGTATTTTGACGAAGTTGGCCACTTCTTCATCATCTTCCGAGACATCGCTGTTGTTGCTATATTCTTCTTATTCATTTTTCTTTTTCTTTGATCTTTTGGATGCTTTGAAGGATCCTTCTTTTATATCTGGATTTTCCTGTTTAGTTCTCATCTCATATGCTGTGAAGATTCCATGCATTTCATCCATGCTTATTGAGTTTAGATCTGATCTTTCTTCTAATGCTGATATCTTAGGGTTGAATCTCATAGGAAGAGATCTTAGTACCTTTTGAAAAATTACAGATTCTTCGATTTCTTCTCCCAATCCTATGATTGCATTCACTGTTTCATCGACTTGTAAGAAGTAGGCTGCACTATCTTCATATTCCTTCATTTTTAGTTGTTCGAACTGACCTCTGTAAGTTTGAAGCTTTGCTACTTTGAATTTTGAATTTCCTTCATAAATATTTCGAAGCTTGTCCCAAATCTCTTTAGCAGATTTACAATGTGAAACTTTGGTGAATACCATATCACTGAGACCATTCAAAAGTGCATTTTTGTCTTTGGAATTATTCTCAGCGAGTTTCACTTCTTTTCTATTTTTTGGTGGAACTGCTGGCATTGTGTATCCATCTACAATTGATTGCCAAACTTGAAATCCCTGTGCCTGTATATATGTCTTCATCCTTATGCTCCAAAAAACATACTTCTGTCCATCAAACTGTGGTATTCCATTTTTATACGAGTTGGTACTCTCCATGATCTACCTTTCAGTGGTTAAACTGATTTATGAAGGAAACTTCTCTGATATCAATTGTTGTATTACTGAGAGGGGGGGTGAATCAGTAATAACGTAATTATAATCCTTTTTCTTCAATTGTTATATCAATGTAGAATTATTATCCAATAATGAGTAGTAAGAAATAAACAATCAAATACATACAAAGTTGATCCAGGTGGATATCAGTGGCCACCCACCTTTTTCGACTGGCTCAAAACAATTTTCTGGCAAATTTGGCAATTTACTATTTTTAGCAGTGTTTAACTTTCGGGGCCATTTTGATGGCCCAAATGAATGTTTTTATAGATATACGTTCTCAATGAAATATAGAGGCATAATTGATCCCCCAAAATGAATATCCTCGACGATACATTTCCAACGAGCTATCATACGCCTAAAACGGAGATCGTATGCAAAAGTTACGACCCCGGGAAGTTGATGTACTAACTTACCCAAACGGGGTCCACATGAGTTTTGGCGCTTCGTCTCCTAGGGTTAGGTTTTTGGATATCTAGGGTTTTTGGCATTCCTGCTTATTATAAAAATTCCTTTAGAGCCTCATTGTAATCATCTTCTTGTGAATGTGAGTAGCCGTCACATCTCTTCTCAGAGATAAGTTGCCACCATTCTAGCGAGTCTTTCACTCTATATTTTTATAGTCTTTGTACATTTATTTCATTAATAGAAATGTGTATTACTATATATCTATGTTTATGGTTGTATATCTGATACATTTATGTTATATTATTGAATATCTGCGATATCTCTGTGCATTTCTTTATTATATCTCCGATCTCATTTCGTGCCGAAAATAATCCGGATCAACAGTACACTAGTGTTTTACATGGAAACCCAAATCGGGAGAAAACCACGAAATGTTTTTTCTTATATGTCTTGAAGAATTACATTCATTGGAAGCACCAACCTCTTTTGTTTTCCAGTTGCAACTGGAAGGAGGCTCCAACCCCCTAGTTTCTCAGGCTACAACTTGAGGGAAGCTCCAACTCCCCAATTCTCTGGCTACAACCAGAAGGAGGCTAAAACCCCCTATGTTCTCCAGCTACAACTGAAATGTGGCTACAACCACCTGTCCTTTCCCCGTCCTGCCACCCTAAAGTAGAAGTAGAATGATGGAACCATTTTCACACTATCACTGTGAGATATACCGCTGTAAATCTGTACCAATAAATCTGAACCATGCATCAACTATGCATCAACTTGTACCTCAACCTGTACCATAAACAAGTGCATCAACCATGCACCAACCTATACCAAACAACCTGTAATCAACCTATACCATAAAAAAGTGCATACAACCATGTACCAAGTATGTACCAATCATGTGTCAACTACTCATCAACCAACATCATCAACTATACACCTCATGTATGTGCCAACTTATCAACTACTTGTCTCAACCATGTACTCAACATGTAACTCAACCAAAATACCTCATCAATTTCATCATTCAAATATGATTTGTAGCTCTGTAATATACCCAGTGTATATGATCACATTCCTGCAAACCTTCCTTAACTTTAACAATAAGAGACTAGCATTTTCATCAAACTTTTCTTGAGTCTCACATGCCTAGTTTTGGATTAGTCAACAACCCTAACTTGAAGTAATCATAACTTTGTACCTATAATGTATACAGATCTCAAACTGATACACACTGTTCTTTAGTGTTTTTATGCAATTCCTCCAAGTGTCCCTACTTGTAACCTCTCAGAAAAGGAGTTATAGTAAAAATGACATACCTTGCTGAATTCTGTCTTATTCTAGAGAGCGACCTTGTAGAGCGTTCCCCGAAAGGAATATTTACTGAATTGATCTGAAAATGTTACATAGAATACTATAGACTATACCCTAACCAACACATTTGTTCACATGGAATTTGGATCTATTATGAATAAGTTACAACGTTTTTACCTGAAACACCTATTTTTGACTAGTTTCAGGACTAGCCACAAACCCTATACTCCACGGAGTGTAACTCCAAAAATACAACGAAACACAAGCTGAATTTTTTACCAAATATACTTGGATATGTTTTCTCAATTTCATAGCAATTTCAAGGTTTGAATCATTATATAAAAAAAGTTATAGCGAAAATGGTTAGATGACCTGTAAATAACATACCTTAGAAAGCACCATCAAAAGAATTTATCCTTCCTTGCATTTCGGCCTTCTTTTCTTCACCTTAACTCAGAATTCCAGTTTAGATATCCTTGGTTACCTCATACACCTTTATATATTAAATATTGTTAAGTGCGTATTAAATGAGAGAGCCTTGCCTCTTATTTATACTCTCCAAGTAGCTTCCTTAAAAACATCTTCTAGGTCACTTGGTCGGCTTTCCTTATTTTAGGGTTAACCCACTTCTAATTTCTCCATTAAAATTATTATTGAAATAATTTATTTTGTATTCAATTTGAATTATAATACACTCATCATTTCACTTTATTATTTATCCTTTAAAAATCTCTTAAACCACTTTGACTACTTTGACCTTTTGGGGCTTCTAGATGACATATGAGGGTCCTTCAATTTCGTAAGGCCATAACTCTCAAACCGTGAGGAGTTATGTGACGTTCCACATACCACCAGAAATAGCATGACATGTACTATCCATATAGAATAGTATTATCTAAAAATATATCATAACTCATATCGTTACCCATCAAACAAACTTGGGTCCATTACCCAAACCTGGGGTCTCCAACTTCTCATGGCCATAACTCTCTAACCATGATGAGTTATGTTAAGTTCCACATAGCACCAGAAATGGAATGACAAGCACTATCCATCTAGGATAGTTTCCCTGAAAAATTCACTGTCCTTCATCTCATTATTCCACAATTAAGCATGGGTTCTCTTACTCTGCAAAGCATCTTCCTATGGGGGCTTTCACCATAAGGGGACCACTTTGGAGTTCATCCATATTTACTTCTTATTAACCATGACAAAACAATAATGAGTCATATTTACATCAAACAATATTGGGTCCATTACCCAACCCTTTGTGGTACGGGGATTTCTTCAAGGGTTGACATCAATGACAACCAACCTTAATCAACAGAAATAACACAAACTAACCATTAAATTCATTAGAAACTAAAGTCTTTACATAGGAAATATAGATCAAAACAATCTTTAGAAATGCAATATCAAGCCAAAGACATGGATTCCACAATTTCTTCTTCTATTTCATAATATATATAGATTTTTACATCAATTTCATACATTTATGATCAATCTGATATCTAGGGATATCTCAAACTAACTCATGCAGACCCTGAGGGCGAATTTTTCCTATATCTATTGATAGATAAAAAATAGAAAACAATTACAACTTAGATATTATAATCCAGGAAACATTTTTTCATAAATATAGGTCTTTTTTTGACTTGATTACACCTGGATAGTACACTACATCCTTCATAAGATCCACCTAATCTTTTGTCATTCACCTGTTTGCAACACTTGACAATAATAATTGACTGATATGTATTATCATCCACAAAAAATAGATTGTAACTTGACTTTCAAAAGGGATCTTATATCGTCTCTTCAGATTCCAAAAAATATTACCCTCATCATCTGCTATTCCCATCACAAAAAATGCGATTTTTTGCTTTATTTTGAAAAATCAGCTGCTACAGGTGTTCTCGTAGCGCCCATGTTTTCCCTATGAAAAGTGTTGCGAGAACTTCCTGTAGCGCTCTTTAAAACCCGATATTAATATCGTTTATGACTTTTATTTCCCATATTACATCCAATAATTAATCAAAATAAGATACTACCTCGAGCTCATGAAAACAAAAAGGATTTTATTCAACATCCATCATTATAAGTCAAAAATTATATTTTTTTGCATAAACACTTAGAATCTCAAATTGAAAATTTTCCTTGGAAAATAGATTTAGCTACCTCAACTAACAGATCCAAGTTGTTACCTCTTGTTTTCTTCATTTAAGAATGAGTTATCATTCTCCTTTTCTTACCATATTCAGATATGATCAAAGGATTTGGGCCCTTCTTGCTCTATTTTCTTGCAGAAAACCCGTGTTTTCCTGTGGGAGCCTTTTTATTTTTCATTAGATCTTCTTTCTTTAGTTTCTTCTTCTCAGCTATGATTTTAGAAACCTTCTTTCTTATTGATGGCTTTGAATTATGGTTTGTAGGATTTTCATCAGATATTATGACCTGATCTTTAATTGTAGGGTTTTACATGGCTTTAGATTCCAATATGAATGTGTTTTGGGGCCTAGTACTCCTTTTCCTTACCAGAATTGTATGTCTATTAACATCATCTTCAAAAGAACTAGAACTAGGAGGAATTGTTTTAGGAATGTGTTCTTCAACTTGTACAAGGTTTGCAGGTACCTATATTGTTTCAGGTTTTTCAATTTCATTCAAGATCATAGGTTCTGCTAACCTTTTACTCTTTCTGATATAATTTTTTTTTGCATGAGGGAAAGGATGCCTACCTCCACCCAACGTATAAGAAGATCCTTCACCTATTTGTAAAATGGTTGGAGCGTTCTCAAATCCTTCATCTAAAGTCTTCAAACTGATCTTCCTTTTATTTTTGTTTGAAACAACAAGTGGACTTGTGCTTGATGATGCTCCTGATGTTGGTTCAACAACTTTATCATTTGACTTTTGGGCAGGAGGATGAAATTCTATTTTAAATCCTAACCAAATCAAGAATTGATCCCATGTCCTTTGTCATTTCTCCAGCTCTACTTTAACAAGTACCTTGATTAACCCTTGATGATAGATACCATGTGAGAAAGTCTTGGGATTTGCTTGAATCTTCATGGCCATTTTATTCAAGTGCCTCAAGAAATAATATGGTCAACTCATCCTTTAAATCCCTGATAAATGAAGGAGGAATCGTAGATGAAACAAGAACATAGTGGAATAACATCCTTCACATGTGATAAAGCGTTTGATCATCAATAAAGCCTCCATCCATTCATCAACTATCTAGTCCTTAGGAATACCCTTGGCCCAATTTGGATCTCTGTGTTCTAGTTTCAAGAATTGATTGATATCCCCACCTGTGATTAATTTGTTCTTGAACCAATTCTCACCATCAACATGGAGATTACAGGCTGATGCTATTGATTCTTTTGTGACCTGCATAATCAAATTAGCAATCTGAACTCTCTGTCCATCAAATCCTTCAGTAAATGCAGGAGCTATGATGATTGTCTAATTTGGTGCAAAACATATACCAACCAGTGTGGTCAAATATATGTCTTCTTTCTTCGTATGTCTCCATGATTTCGGGTCCTTTAGGATCCTTTCTATTCACATGTCCACTTTTTCCCATTTTGCTGTCATGACCAAAAGAATAGATTCCTCGCTGTAGGAGTGGGATACGTCTGTTATGTAGAGATATATATAGGATTTGCTGGCTATAAGGAGGAAATCTAAATTTACCAGCTGCGATTCGAATCTTATAGAAAAAAATAAAATGCCATATTAATAGATCTATTTTTTGAAAAACCCCCTCTGTGTGACGTCCTAGGTAACATATACAAACATATGAAATTACCACCACCTTTGCATGTTGTGATATGGTTAGGTACTTTATAACCTCCTTGAGTCTTTAATTCTTCCAGGTAGGACAATCCACATCTTCAAATTCCTTCCAACAATACGTGGGATGATGAAACATAGGGACAAGTGGAAGTTCTTGTAGCGCTTTTCATAAACTGTCCTTTGGAATATTTGGAATTAAAATGACTTGAAAGTCATTATATAACTTAGTAATGATGAGACACAAGTTATGGAATGACGTATGACTTCTAATGAAAGGATTTAAAACTTTAAATGATGTCATAGGATAGTCCTACAAACATGTGCAAAATTCTTCCTTTCCCTTTTTATAAGACTAAGTATTCCTCATTTCTCTCAACATAATACTATTTTGACCCCCTTGATAAGATTTTGAACCCTTAAGAACCTAATGATGAGAATTTATGGCTTATATAGGAAAAAATTTAAAATGGAGAAAATAAGAGATGAGAGGTGAGGCTTTGAAGAACATAACAGGTGATAACAACACTAACCACCAAAGTAAAGAACTGACTCCCAAGAAGGGGAGCCTTCATATAAGGATACTCCATCGATTACTCCGCCCAATGGCCCTCTCATGTTATAGAAATCGACTTTCAAATTTTCCATCCGCCCTGCAAAAGGGGTACTTCAATGGACCACTCATAATCTGAATGCACGTGCAACCCAACACTACATCATAGTGGACGATCTTTCTGAGGCCCCGTGTTCCATGTCGACACTCGAAGTATTGTAGAGCTATACTTCATAGTGGAAATCATTGCTATCATCCATGGGGGGAATCAACCCTTCAGAGTCTAGCATTATTTCCTTTGACACAGATCAGAGTGAGCCATGTCTCTCACATCAATTGGCATTGCAAATTATAGTTCGGTGTTTGAACAAGTATATATTTCTTACGGTCATCGATGAAGGAGCGACCACTTAAATTATGTCTTTGTCATATTGGAAAGAAATTGGTTCTCTAGATGTGACCACATCTCCAACCATCCTAAAATATTTTGATGGACATTCTTTCAAACCTTATGGAATTCTGCCCTACTTACCCATCGAGCTCGGGGGCAAGATTTTATCTGTAGAAGATGAGGTGGTGGATGCTTCATTTGACTATAAACTACTCTTGGGCACACTTGGTTCTATGTAATGAAAAGTGTTGCATCCACTATCTTTCACATTATACAATTTCCCCTTCAAGGGAAGATAGTTACGATCGACCAAATGAATTATTTCACACTTGACCTATTAACTAATCATGACACCAGCATGCCCTTCATAGGTGATTCTTTTGGGGGGTATGAAAGTGTCGATGTAGGAATGTTTAAATATCCATTTCTTATGGGGATTTTTCCCCCTTCCTGCACCTGACACTACCGATATTTCTCCTATAAACATTCTTTTCTCATCTACTAGTGGATCCCTCAGGTCATTTGATCCTTGGGTGGTACCTCCACCCGAGGATGTTGAATTATATGGAGCATCCATGCCATGCACCGTAGTTGATATTTTCAATCCAATAGTCCCCTCTACATCCATTTATATTGGTAAACCCTTCCATCCTCATATGGAATGTGATAAGCCTACTCCATGGGTGTTCTCGGTCAATCTGTCAGCAGATGAGAAAAATAGAGACCTCTTTGCATGCCTTGCAGGGTTCACCAAGGCAAAACATCTATAGCAGCAAGAGTGTTAATAAAAAGCAGAAAAACAAAACAGAAAACAATCTAATCTAACAACTGTGAAGCAAATAACGATTCAAAATAAACAGAAATATCAAACATGAGACAAGGAAGTCCACAATGGTTCCAGGCTTGATCTATTAGGGGAAACCAGAGTACACGCTGAGGGCAGAGATAAATATTCCCTCTCCCTCCAATGGAAGGTCCTTCGAATCTCTCAAGATTGTGCTTTCCTTACAAAACAAGTAGAACTGAAATGAAACGGTGAAAGAACTCTGAATTAGGCTGCAGACTGATGGCTTGTCAAAAAGGACTGAGCTCTGAATCTGGACAGCATAACATTGCATGGAATTCTCTGCTGAAACAACGAGCCTTCACTGCTATTTATAACATTTTCCAGGCGGTCACGTAACTAGCTTCCGGTGTAAACACGGTGTTGTTTAGGGTTCACTTAAGCCATTAATTCGCCGATTTTGCAGAACCGACCCTGATCTGGATGTCAAATCATCTCGGGGGAAGGTCTATTGGCGGTCGGGAGGCTGACTTAAGCATTTAATGTGCCATATTAGCAGATGCACGACTTTTTATGTGGACAGTCACGCGTCGTGCGCTTAAGCGCGCACAAAACGTTCTTATCCTGCGCATTAAGCGCGCACCTTATTGATGTGAAGTGTCTTTCATTTTTGTATAGTTTTTGACTCTTCTGGAATGTTGTAAACTTCATTCTGTGCCATGAATGACTTCATTGTTGTGTTGATGATGCAGAGTTCTTGTCGCCCTGTGTAGACGAAATTTCAGTGATAACAGATGCCCCCTGATGGATGAGGTTAGGAGCATACGTATAGCCGAAATCCATCAATGTTTCTTCTACTGAGAATGTGGTTGTAAGGGAAAGCAAATAGTGGGACCTTTCGGAATGATCTGTTGGAGGAAAAAGGAACCAGTATCTCGACCTTCTGAGAGATGTGTATGAGAGAAAAAAAAACAATATACAACTGTGTACAAACGAGGCGGGCATGCCCCATGCTCGTGTGATGTAACTCTGAAAAAAGATGACGGAAGTGTTGGTGTAGACAACTGCAGCGCCCTCAGGGGCGGTAAATGATAAAGGCAGAAGACAAGTCTGCAAAGGAACATACTCTGAATAATGGGCAATGATCGCTGTGATAATCAGCAATGATGATGTGGTCATTGATGGCCCTACCACGTTCAGAGGTCTTCGGCAAATGACAGAAACTGCAATAGTCGCAAAGTAAGACCCACCATAACATGAGAGAGTGTTGGCGTCGAATGTTATGGAGGCCAACGACAGCAGGGAGCAATGGTGTTTCCCTCTGTGTCGTCCGATATCTCTCATTAACATGAGGAATGAGAATCAAGATACTGTCGCCCTTCTGGAAAAGTGTGCTGATGTCGACAAAAGGGAAACGCGACCTTGAGAAGCAAAGGGCTCCGTGGAATCTAATGAGGTGATGAAGTAACAGAGGTACATGGACGAAGTCAAGAAGTGGGTTGACTCAAGACTGCCCTTGGTTGGAGGATATATGAGAGGAACAGTGGCCGCAACCGTGTGACAAGGTCGAGTGTTAGGTGGATGACAAGACCGGGACTAAGTTGTGCCAGAGGCGGGACAAGGTGAACAAATTCAGAGGCTAGAGGTAACTGACCTGCTGGGTACTCTGAAGATATGGACGATGTCGGCAAGGGTCAATGATAAGTACTGCTCCAATCCAAGGGTGACATGGGTTGCGTATGGCCAAAAAAGCAAGTCGCCAACGGTGACGACAAAGAATGTAAAAGGTGTTTGTACAATAAATAATAAATAATAAATAATTTTGGAAAAAATGTACAAATACAGAAACGGGTGCCCCAGTGGAAAAAAATGCATGCGCCAAGGAGGGCAGAGTTTAAAAAAACTGATGAAGGGTGGGGGCCCCATTGGCGAGTTTCTGTATGAGGTTGGTGAAATGGAGATAGGTTCGAAGATGGGAAAACTGATGGTGGATGAAGTGGTGGGTTCATGATCCTGCGGAGGTGCAGGGAAAAAAGAACATAACCATAAAGTGATGATTTGGGAGTCCATATGGGAAGCTAGCAAAATGAGGAGAAGAAGTATGTGGTTCATTCGCAACATGATGTAAGACTATCAGGACTCCCATCCCTAAAGGGTAAAAAGCGGCATGAGTGTCAAAAGTGCCAAAAAGGTACTATGAATGGGACAACTCATGTAGGTGCGGATGCTACCGGTTGACAGTACCCCAAAAATGCAAATGGAGGTGTGGGTACTGCCGAGCCGGGAATGGGTATCCTAAAGGCCAACATCAGAGGGTGTGACTGGAATGTAAATGAAATACGGAGGGAGAGACTACATGCCAGTGCTGAATATATACCTGAAGGAGTGACGTGGAGAGATGCTGATCAAGTACCTGCACATAAAACAACCAAATACCCCAAGTGAACAATATTTGAAGAGGACAACAAATATGAACATGTATTAGATAAATGTGACAATGCGCATGCGTACCTGGCCATGTGATGAAAAAGGGGCGCCCCGGGGGCCCGGGATAAAAATTGGCCCAAGGACAGTCATGATGTAGGCGGCGGAGCGCTGATCCCGTGGCTGAAGACGGATTGAAAAATGGATGCCGTGGGCTCCCGGAATGGTGAGTGGAAGTTTGGCAAAAACCTTATATATAGTTGTAGGGCCCACATTGCCACCTCATTTGTACCTGCTGTTGTAGCGATTCTAGAGCATATTCAGAGGAGATAGAGCGATTCAGAGAGCACAAGGCATTCGTTTCCCGGTGTGCGAGGTTTAGGTTAGTGATCTAAACGTCCTGCATAGTTATAGGTTGCAAATTTTTGGGCAGGGTAGGCACGGGGGGGTGTAGGAGGGGTTTAGGGGGTTTTTGGGTAGAGGGTGGGCCCGCATGCGCGGGCGACTCAGTGAAAGACGCGCGTGAGCGCGCGCCTAATCACTGAATACGCGCGCATGCGTGCGCGCCTGTAGGGCGAACAGGCGCGCTTTGAGAGCGCGCCTGTGGGTACGACAGGCGCGCTCTAAAGCGCGCCTGTGCTGCGAACAGGCGCGCACTTGAGCGCGCCTGTGGGAAAGATAGGCGCGCGCTCATGCGCGCCTGTATAGCGAACAGGCGTGCATGTGCGCGCGCCTGTGGGTGGGAAAGCCGCGCCTTGGAGGCAAGGTTTTGGGTTAAAAAAAATTAGCTTGTTTTGATATGTTAGATGAGTGCCCAAGCTAATGTAGGCCTATTGGTTGTGTGCAGGCATCTTTCAGTGATTATGGATGTGCGGTGGCGTGAGCGGGACTGGGAGCCGCTACGGGAGGAGGTGGCTGAGGCGAGGCCAGCAGTGCGAGCTACTTTGGCAGCCAGTGGGCTGCTAAAGTTTTTTGAGTGCCCACTGATCCGGGCTCAAGAGTACTTGCTCCATTTTCTCATTGAGATGTGGAGCCCTCAGCAGCACTGCTTCCTCGTGCGAGGAGAGCGGGTCGCGTTTACTGCTGAGGAGGATGTGTATTTCCTCACTGGGCTCCCCTTTCGGGGAACGCCGATGCTGACAGCGCCGATGCCGAGGGAGATAGATATGGCGGAGTATGCGGGGCGATTCTGCTCCGGGGGACATTATATGACTGGATCGGCCGTGCGCATTAATGCGCTGGATGTTCTACTGAATCGGTGCGTGGCATCGATGATAGTGCGTGTGTATGGGTCTACAGTGCCCCACCGGATTAGTGGTGGGGAACTGATGTTGATGGAGAGAGTGGTGGTGGGCCGTGAGCGGTTCGCCTGGGGGTTGGCTCTTCATGCGCGGATAATCGCGCAGCTCGACCGGTGTCGGTCGACGGGCAAGGGGGAGTTTGCCTTTGGCTCCATCCTGGTGGCCTTTTTCCTGGAGAGGGTGCCGGCGCTGTGGCCGACGGTGGTGCTGGAGGTACCAGCTGCACGACACCCGCGGTTGAGGTGGTGGTTGGATATTTTGGTTCGCGGCGGTGGTGGCGAGGGGGGCCACTATTTTTCAGAGGAGGCAGCGCAGATCTGGCGGCAGATGCCGCAGTTCATCCTCCGGTTCCCATATGCCGGAGTGGATTTCCGGAGGGATCCTGATATGGTATTGCCTTCTGGGGAGGCGTTCGATCATAGAGGTATGTGATGTGTTCGTGTTTTGTGATTTACATTTATGCTGTTGTTTATACTAGCGCACATGTTTTTGATGTATAGACACTAATATTATTGTTTGTTTCTTGTTTGGTGCTTGTGCAGATGTGGCACCTCGCGACCGGGGGGTGGATGTGTTCCAGGCGCCAGCGCAGCAGGAGAGACCGCCGCGTGGAGAGAGGCGGCCGAGGGATGAGGCGGCTGGAGGACCAACAGAGGCTGAGAGACCGGCACAGAGGCGCCGTTGGGATGATCCTGGTGCGGGATCTTCGCATGCTCCTCCGGCAGCAGTGGGAGAAGATGAGGATTTAGTCCGTCGCTTTGAGACGGTTGTGCGAGACGTGCCTGAGGGCATGTGGAGTCATATCCAGGATGAGGAGTTCCTGGAGCAGTGTGTCGGGCTACCGCCACCATGGCGGTCGATTATGCGGCGAGCAGCTGTGCTTGCTGCTATGACCAGTGGACGCCTGCCGCCTGGGCAGGGTGGTCCTGCAGGTGCTCCACCACCATCGCCTGGGGCGGGTGGAGGGGGGCCACCACCACCTCCTGAGGGAGGGGCAGCGGGGGGTGCCTTAGAGGCCCCCTGATTGTATTATGTATCATGTACACTGATTTTGATTAGGCTGGTGAGCCG
>ML777304.1:279577-302739 GCA_009831015.1 Picea engelmannii | reverse complement strand
GTACTAGCTACACATGCATTTCTTGCACATGTACACTAGTATGTATGAGTTTTCTTGGCTTACTTACTAATAATGTCGGTTAATTGTTATGAATGTGTGAACCATGTTTCTTTTCCCTTGTATCATAAAATACTTTAAACTTCAGGATGAATTTTCCTGAAGGGTGGGTGTATGTAACAACCCTAGTTAAATACTTGCTTAAGGTTTATTAAGTTTAATTAATTAAACAATTAACTGTCCTAATGTATATTAGTTAAATAATGATTATTTAATTAATAATATTAATTAATTAATTAATTATTGTTTAATGTATGTTAATTAATTAACTCATTTAATGTTTGGGTAACGAATTAAAGTTTAATAAATTTTAATTTATTAATAGAAAAACTTAACGTATGGAGGGATAAGGCATTGAATGGAGGGATAAGGTGGATGAAATTGAATGAAGGGAGGAGGCGGTGAATGGAAGGAGGATATGAGGGGGTAGAGGGATTCGGGGAGAAGGGAATTTTGGAATTTTGGGAAAGGAAGCATTATTTTGGAGATTAGGGACTGTATTTTTCTGGTTTGGAGTTTGGGTGGACTGTTACAGGGGAGCATCGGTTGCTGGGAGTTTTGGGCTCAAGGGCTAGGAATCCTCACAGAATCCTGGAGCTAGGGAGTCAGATAGGCTCTGTTCCTAGCTGGAAGGGAGGAAAGATTCAGTTTTGGGCAGGGTTTGGGCAGAGCAGCTTGATCAAAGTTTTAGCTTCAGCTTGGACTGACAGAATTGGAGAAATAACATCAATTAGAGGTATGTATTTTCATGAATACGCTATGTCAGGTGGTTATCATCATGCTGCTAAATATGCTTATATGCTAAATAATGAAATTGCTTATACATTGAAAGAAATTTTATGTTTAAATTTATGAATTTTATTAGGCTTTATTAAATAGGGCTTTACAATTGGATATCGTACTTTATTTTTATATTTTTTGTTAATTGATTCTACTTTCCATATATTCAATATCTATAAAATACTCAAAGAAAGAAATATCGCCTCTGTATTTTCTAATAATTAAACTCATTGAAGTTTCATCTAAAAACTGAAGGTAGAAAAGCACTACAAAATAATTCTCTTAAAATTTTGGAGGCATGACATTATTCTATGAGCCTAGAGTAAATGTCAGGAACAATAATTACCATCTCCATGATTTCTCAAACTCTTTCGACTGGTTACTCTTCTATTTGTCCATTGCGAGTGTTTTAGTCATTAACGAGTCAATTCTACCAAGTCAAGTCATTTTTCATGTTGTTTTGTTCAAGGGAAGTCAGACCATTTCGATCATTTTCAGTCTTTCATCCTATTCATTCTGACCATCTCTGTGTCCGTTGTGCTCTACCATTACACTCTTCACACCATCTACCTTTAAATGTTTCATGTCGATTGATGAGGGATACATCAAGGTCCTCCTTCTACTAATTTCATCCTGTCGACTCCACATCATTATCTAGGTTTGAATTCCAGAAACCAGTCAGTAGCCTGGGACTTGCAGACATCAGTGGTAGGCTTCCTTGCATTTTAGAAGCGGGTTTACATCATTGGCTCTCGTTGAATTAATCTACGAGTGTTCTACTTCAACTCATTTATTCACACTCGTTAGATTGTACTAGGTATCTTGGGGTCCATCCTCAATATCGGTGGATTCCCTCACATCTATTAACGGTCTACATCAATGACCAGTAATCAGACAATTTCTACCATGCTTAGCATCAACTCATTGATTCGCATGTTGTAGATTCCTACCATTGGGATTTGGGATGAAGACCTTGGCTTGGGACCATTCATTCCTTGATCACATTCCCTCCCAAGTTGTGATGGAGTTATTCATGAGTACTTCAGAGATCGCTCAAGCATTGAGTGCTCTCAATAATTTGTATCCTATGACATAGATCGACATTTGTACTTGGTCGTGGCTATGCTGTCACTTCTAACATGGATCCACAGTTTATTCTTTCATGGCCATGATCTAGTTACTTGCGCCATTCATGGATCTACAATGTACTATTTTTGGCGTCTATGCTTAGTTTTTATTATCGAGCATGGGTATTTCCACCTCGTGGATGTTATTATTATGACATATTGATGATGTTTTCTTTCCAAGTTCTTTTGCCCAAAGCACTGTGATTTTGTTTGTAAATTATTTCGGCCATTAGACACCTCTTCCAACCTCACACTTTGTGGGGCATATTTTATGCATTTATTTTCCACCTGATCACTTGATAGAAATCATTTAGGGGTTAGCAGTCTGAACCACTGAATTATACCACTTTTCCCCTAAGTTTGTAGTACCCTTTTGTCTGGTTGATGGTTTCCCTTTATTGGTTATTCTTCCTTATATATCCTATCTGAGTTTGTAGTAAGTGACCCAGGGTTCATGTCTGATCGAGGTTCCAACAAAGCCTCTAAAAATATCGGCCCTCCTGGTAAACCAGAAGGCAACACATCGCACAGGGTGCACTGCACCGTATCACCCGAGCTAGTCTTAATGGGTGGCTACAATACTCATGTGCTTGCATCCTAGGATTGAGTGGGATATATGATAACTATATGCTACAGTTTCTAATGTAAATTATTAACATACTGCAATATCATTTACAATTAAGCATGAAATATAACAACTCATTCATTTAGCATATCAATATTTACTGAAGACAATAAATAAATACATGCATTCAATCACATAACACATATGTTACCGTGGTTCACCTCGCCCTAGGCTATGTCCACAAAGATCTATCTCTTAGCTCTTTTATTATATTCATTATGTCCCTACAACGCCATGCACTTTACAATTCTTCTCAGTCGGGTTAAGATCTATTATGAGGCGAACTAGATCACACCAAGATCCTCAGCCTGCGATCTAACCC
Organism: Picea engelmannii; assembly: GCA_009831015.1. Lineage (NCBI taxonomy): Eukaryota > Viridiplantae > Streptophyta > Pinopsida > Pinales > Pinaceae > Picea > Picea engelmannii. The sequence continues at coordinate 299,828 of ML777304.1, read as the reverse complement.
TCAAGATCTACCCTCCTTAGTCCTCTCTATCTCAACAACTTAAAAAAGTAGGTCATACAACAAAATATTACATAGTATTTTCTTCTTGGTATTCATCTCTCTATATCTCTATCAACTCATGACAACAACAACCTCCACTATGAGACCTAGGTAACTATATTTATACGTTTTTTGGCTCTTCATCCATTACAATACATTAACAAAACCCTAACTCTAATGTCATTAGGTATTCCATGCATGCGCATGTGTTGTTCTTCCTTCCATCTGCCACTTTCCTCGTGCATGCCTTCTTTCCCAAAATCGCCTTTATTTCCTCTTTGGCCTACTTCCAAAAGGCCCCCAACACTGACATGTGGCTTGTCCTGAGCCACATAACCTTTGTGTGCTTCATTGATCTCCCTGGTGATCGCCTAGAGCTTCTCCTTGAGATCCATTGTTTGTGTTTGTGCCTGCACAATCTTCTCCTTGAGTGTGTCTACTATCTAGACTAAAATTTTGTCACTGATCAATCCTACGCACTGTGCCTGGGTGTGTGCTATATGTGTCTTGGATTCCTCTGCCTATGCAATGACTTCTCCTACTTTCTCTTCAAGCAGTTCCATTTGAGCCTGACGCTCCTTTTTCAGTGTTTGCGTAGTGGTGAGTTCTACTTGCAATTTCTTCATAGCCTGCACCCTTTGACATGCTCCGTGATGGACATTGTCTTCTACCTCTGCTTGAGGTCCTGGATAGCCACAATTATACTTTCTTCTTTCTTGTCCCACTGCTAGACTTGTTGATCCTCTTCTAGCTTCATCCAAAGATGTGCTGCCTGATTGAACAAGTCGGCTATTGCGCTGACCTGTTTCTCTATCTCCTGTAGCTTCTTTGTTGCCTCCTTCTTCCTTTGCTCCCTTACCTCTGGTGGAGTGGTATGTGTGAGATGCTCATAGAGATTCTTGATCTCCTTCTGATATTGATCGATTTCTTGTGCAATCTGATTAATCTTATTTGCCACTGTGAGTTCATCCCTCTGTGTGGTATTTGGAATATTCTCATAAGTTCCTTCCACTTTTCATTCCAATATGTTCATGCGCTGCCTCTCCTCTTGGGTCTCGAGCTTAGCCTGCTCATATATTAATTCCAGTGCATCTCGCTTCTCCATTTCCTGCTGTAATTCGACTAAGTCTATGCATGCATGAGACTATACCTCTTGGGTAATGCTAACCTATAATTTGTGTAGAGCTTTAGATGGTATCCACGACAATATCAGTTGGAGTTGAACTAAGTCCTTTAGGGGTGTTTTCCCCACATTCTCATCCATGTGCAACATACTGGGTGTAATGTGGAATGTTGCGCTTGGATGCGATATTGTGTGAATGGTATCTCACTCCCTTGCTTCAAGTTCTTATCCTGTCTGGAATGTTGATGACCCTACTCCTATGTTACTGCCCGCTTCCTGTGCTTCCTCGATCTGCTTAAGGAACTGTTGCATGTCTTCCATCTCCTCTTGAATTCTATCCCTGTGGTGCACAACATTTTCAAAATATTCATAGGTACAATCCTGAACCATTTGGGCTATCATTTCTACATCATCCTTGGTGATCGTATATTCTGGAGGTGTTCTCTATGCTTTCATCCTCTTTCACACGCCCCCCATCTGAGTAGTTGGTCTCTTAGTTAGGTCCGTTTCTTGTGGATTGGGACTTGGTGTAGTCCCATGTGCTGCCTCATCCTGTTTTTGCTATTCTTGGGCCGACTGCATATTATTCTTCTTCCCCTTCTGGGTCCCTGTCTTAGTTGTCCCCTCATTCGTCTTCTTTGTTTTTGTTTGTCCTGTCCTTAATTTCTTGGGCATTAGGACTTCCTAAGGTTGTGTTTCTTCCTACCCTGTTTCCTCTTCCATTGTCTTTGTAGCTACATCTTGGGTGAGGAATGGAATCTTCCAGTCATCCTCCCAATCCCAGATAACCATGTCGATGTCACTCTCCGTGATGCAATAACACAATTGTAGCCACTTCTTATTGGGGTCCTTCGGCACCTGTATCCACATTATATGTTGAGTGGCCTTGAAGTTGGCGATGTCTCGATAGTGTGCAACAGCCTGTGGTGTTATTATCCAAAGGTTGGAGATGGCCTCCTGAAGGTCACGAAGGTATCCCTCGAATACAACTGCGTTCATCCTCCTGCGCTTGGCATCTGAAGCGATGCCAAGTGATAAATATATTGCTCCATGATTCATCTTGGAGAAATATGCATAGTTTGGTTCCTTCCGTCCCGTAATGGCTATCAACATGAGCAACCATGAATAGTGTTCCTATATCCTGCACATCCTTGTAGTCATCTAGGAAAAAATTCAAAATATAAGGTGCCCAACTAACTATGGTGCCCTCAACACATTGTGCTGCAACTGTGATCACAACCCTGGCTGAGACTTCCTCGTTGAGACATTTTCTTAGCATCTTATAGGCCAATATTTTTGTGGCCATTTGTGTCACAACATCATTGATCCTCTTGATGATGATTCCTCACATCCCCCTGTCAGTGCCGTATTTCTTTTTCATCTCTTTCGCGAGTGCTTTCTCCTTTGTTTTTTCGTTCAGAAATTACACGGGATCCATGCCCTAGTATGGAAACCCTGTAATGTGTGAAATAAGCTCCATGTCTATCGATCTGAGATTGTCCAACCATATATCCCCTCCATGTGTGACTGCCATCAATTTTTTGATGCAACTGTTTGCGTATTGTCCTCTGCCAAAGTGTGGTAGCTCTAGTAGACCTAAAATACCCATTTTCTCTAATCCTGTTGCCCACTGGAGTGGTTGATCAATCGGTTCCCCAACTACATTCAGGGATGATTTTAAGGATGGAAATTTGTTTTAAAATGTAGAAACCTTGGCGAATCTTACTAATCCTTCATATGCAAACTATAAATTTTTGGCAATATTATTTTAAAAATATTCAAATTTATAAGGATTTTATATAGTTTTTATAAAATTTTGGCGATTTTTAAGGTAAAATAATTTTATCTTATAGAATTTGGGCGAATGATTTTTAAAATAGCGAATCTCATTTTTGGAAAAACCATGGAAAATTATCCCATGAGCGAAATTTAGCCCCTAAAATCATCCATGACTACATTCATGCCCATATTCTATAAGTATACTTTCTTTGCTAATTACAAGAACTTGCCCGTGTCCGTTACATCATGGAATTATTATTTTAGCTTCTCGACCTACCCTAGCAAGCCTGATTTCACTCGTACCCCATCTGGTATATGCAACAAAACAAGGGCTACGATGGGTTTCTTGCATGGTGACCTAGGTACATGATGCTTGTCTTTCTTTGGTAGTGGCTATCTCGAGGTTCCAACCTCGATCGATCATACTTCGAAAAACCATTCTGGATAGCCTGTGACATCTTTCACTGTTCCTTCTGATTGGTGGTCTGACATAGTTGTTTGATATTTGTCTGGCTCGACTGATGCTTCCTAATTTTTCACCATCCCATTGACTCTCGTAGCTGCTTTAGGGTTCTCTGGTTGTGCCTCCTTCATGGTTCCTGTGCCCTGGTTCTGTTGCTCCTGTTCTTTGGCTGACATATCCACATTCATTCCCTTAGGTGTTGGTTGTTGGGTTTCTTCCACCATAGGTATGGGGTTCATTGGTGTTGTATCTGGTGATGGGATTTCATCGATATTGACGACCTCTAGTGGTTGTTGTTTGCTTTCCTATGATTGTACTTGTGCCCTGGTTCTAAATTTGGATTGTCTGGCAGTATAGCTTGTTTATGCTTTCTTTGGTGGTGAATGTTGAGAATTTACTGAGTTCAATGGTTTCTATAACCTCTATGAGCTGCACTCTTTGCTTTGTATGCTTTCTCTTTCTCTGGTTTTTCCACTCTCACAATAAAATGTTTTCTCCTGCATCTGTGTTTTTTTATGGGCCTCGCATGAAGATTGTCGAAGACGATACCTTTATTATGGATTCAATGAACCCCCAATTCCTTCATACTTACCATTACTCTCCTCCACCATCTCCAGTTGGCACAATTAATGCAGTGTCCCGTTGATCCTTTCCGTCTTTCAATTCCACATAACTTCGTCATTTTGTACTTCTTTTACTATCTTTTATTTTCCCACTTGTTTCCACCGTGATCTGGCTATTGGCCTTGTCCTTGCCGAGTTTGTATTCCTAAGTGTGCGTGCTCCTTCTTCTTTTGATACACTGTGCCTTTGTTGGTACTGTGTAATATCCTATTTTTGTTTTTTTTACTGCACAGTGACTTTCATGTTGTGGGTGGTGGACTGTCCTTGTATGGCTTTAGTTGGCTCCCATTGATCATCCCTCTGAGTTTTGTGCCTCCTAATTCCTTCAACTGTCCAAATCCTCCATATGTGACAGTTTTTAGTTTGTACAGTCCTAACCAGTGCATTCTGAGCTTTCCTGGGTGCTGAAAGGATTTGTTGTCATACATCAACACTAAATCTCCTTCCTTGGAAGTTTTCTTCTTGATGTGTCTGTCATGCCAAGCTTTGTCCCTTGATTCCTGAACTTGTTGGTGGAAACCTGCTAGGATCTGATATTTCTCCATGGTCATCAATTGATTTAGTCTCTCTTGTACTGTGCCTCGTTCTGTCATGTGTGTAATTGATACTACACGCAAACTGGGTACCATAAATTCTAATGGCACCACTGCTTCTTGGCCATATACCAATTTAAATGGTGTGTGCCCTGTCAATTTCTTTCATGTAGTCCTATAGGCCCACAATACTGCTAGTATTTTGAGGTCCCAATCATCCCTGTTGATGTTACAGATCTTTGTTAGCGCATTCTCAAGGATTTTTTTAAATGCTTCTACTATGCCATTCGCTTGTGGGTGATATGTTGTGCTCTTCTAATGATGGAATTCAAACTCTTCAATCATAGCGTTGATATTACTATTAATGAAGTGCGTGCCTTGGTCACTCATAAAAAATCTTGGGCACCCAAATCGAGTGATTACTTGTTCAAATAGAAATTGTGTTGTTGTTTCTACACTGCAATCCTTCACTGATGCTTCTTCCACCCATCTTGTTAGGTATTCCATTGTGGTGATGATGTACCTTGCTCTTGGTATTTTTGCTGGTGGGTTGATTGGTCCCACAAAGTCTATTTCCCATTTATCGAATGCCTTCAATGTTACCTGTGGTCGTAATGGCATCTCATCCCTTCTGTTGGGTTTACCAACCCTTTGACAGGCATCACATTTCTGGCAGTACTCCTTCGAATCTTTATGAATGGTCGGCCACCATAGTCTTGTGCACAATACCTTCTACGTGGTAGGTTTTTTGGCGTAATTTCCTCCTGCTATTCCCTCATGGGATTCTGTTAAAAATCTTGGTATTTTGTGTTCTAACACATATATGTGCAAGATGCTATCTGCACCCATTTTGTATAGGTGTCCTGCGATCATTTGACAGTCTGCAGCCTAGACTACCGGGTTTTTCTTTTGCGCGGTGTTGTATTCCTGTGGCACAGTACCTGTGATCAAGTATTGAATGATATCTGCAAAGTATTCATCAATGATATGGACTAAAAATAACTGTGCGTTCGGGAAGTTGTCCTCTAAATTCGTAGGTTCTTCTCCGTTTGTGATCCTTGATAGGTGGTCAGGTCCTGCATTCAATTTTCCTGGCTTGACTATTACGTCAAAATTGAATTCTTGAAACAATAGTAACCATCGACATATTCTCCCCCCTAACACTGGCTTGTTAACTAAGTATTTAAGGGCTGAGTGATATGTGAACATCTTAAAGTGTTTTCCCAATAAGTAATGTCTAAACTTTTGTAGTGCGTAGACCATAGCTAGGCCTTCTCTCTCTGTGGTGTTATAGTTATGTTCTAATTCTGACAGATTTCTACTCACAAATGTTGTAGGGTGATCCATATCTCCCACTCCTGGCTGCGACAAGAATCTCAGGGATTATTTTAGGGGATAAATTTCGCTCATGGGCTAATTTTCCATGGTTTTTCCAAAAATGAGATTCACTAATTTAAAAATTATTCGCCCAAATTCTATAGGATACAATTATTTTACCTTAAAAATCGCCAAAATTTTATAAAAAATATATAAAATCCTTAGAAATTTGAATATTTTTACAAAAATATCGCCAATCATTTATAGTTGGCATATGAAGGATTAGTAGGATTCACCAAGGTTTCTACATTTTAAAATAAATTTCCATCCTTAAAATCATCCTTGGACAAGATAGCTCCAAGTGTTATGGATGATGCATCTACATGTACATGGAATGTATTCTCCCAGTATGGAAATACTAGTTTTAGCGCGGTGACCATCTTTTCTTTCAACGTATCCAGACCATGTTGACAATCGTCGTTCCACTGAAACTTTGTATCTTTTCTTAACAATTTTTCCATTGGTGCAGTAATCTACGCGTATCCTTTGATGAACTTTCTGCAGTGTCCTATGTGTCCCAATGTTTCTCTTAGCTGACAGACTGTTTTTGGTGGTGGCAAGTTAATAATTACTGCAATCTTTGCAGGGTCTACTAGTAAACCTTGTTTGCATACTATATGGCCCAGTAGTAATCCAAACGGTGTTCCGAATATACATTTTATTTTTATTTTTAATGATATATGGCATTGTCTACATCTTTCTAGCATCAACTGTAAGACCTCTACATGCTCTTTCAACAAACTATAAACTGTCCAATCGTCCAAGTATACTTTTAGAAACTGGTGGATGAATTCCTTAAATGCAATGATGACTACTCTGGAAAATATTGTTGGTGCATTCTTCAGTCCAAACGATATGACTGTGTACTAGTAAGATCCCCATTTTGTAGAAAACATGGTATTGTATCTGTCTTCTTGTGCTATCTTGATATGGTGGTAGCTTGAGAATCCATCAATGAATGAGTAAACTTCGTGTCCTCCTACGTTCTCCAACACTTCATTCGTGAAAGGTGTAGGGAACGGGTCATGTAGGAATGCATCATTCAACTTCCTAAAGTTGATGCATATCTTTATCCCTTGTTTTTTCTCTTGAACTACCATTGGGATTATCCATTGCGATTCTTCCACTAGTTCTATGATTCCAACTTTGAGCATCATGTCAATATTAGCTTTGAATTTCTCCTTATATATTAGGTTCAATCTGTATGGTCACTATCTGATCGATCTCACTTAAGATTTGAGTGGTATCTTCATTTCTCATAGCTCTCCTGCTATACCCTTCATCTCTGTAAATGTTGTGGGAAACAGGTCACTATACTCTCGCAGTAACTTTGTTATGCTTTCTATTGTTTTCTCATCCCAGTAATCTCCAATGTTGGCCATTTTTGGATTCTCGACTATCCCAATGTTGAATTTATTCATCTTGATCGGTGCAACAATGACTTTTGATTCTATAGGTGGACCCTCCAATTCTATTTCGCCTTTCGTTTCCTCGATCTAAATATCACGCGAATCATCTTCATCTGGTGCTTCCTCCTGCACATGGTAACATGACAACAATTCTTTGATTATCTGTTTGTTCTACTGTTTCTTTTCTGTTATGTGTTCGACTTCTGGTTCCTTGATGAATATCCTCCCTCTTATCTGTTTAAGGGTTGTATCTATGTTGGGGTTCTCATGCTCAAATGAAAAACTATCAGTAAAATTCTGTTGCAATCCGGTCTAGGTCGTAGTTCCTTTGCACAATTCCTGGTCTGTGTACCAGTTTGCTGGTATGCCCTCTAGAGTATGTATGAAATAATGAGGCCATTCCTCTGGGGGCGTCATTTTCCACAACGTTCTGCACTTCTCCAAGTGTTCCACTGGTGTCCTCTATCCATCATACTCCTACTACTGGTTGTTTTTTTGTTCTGCACCAAACCGTATGCACAATAACCACTTACGTTGTTACCAATATGTGATTGTCTCTTTGTGTGCACCCCACCATCTTGTAGTTGTGGCCTTGATTTCTATATCAAGTGCTAAGAGTCTCTAATTCTCCAGAAATTCATCTTCATACTGTGCCAATAATACTTCTAGATCGTTTATTCTGTGGAAACTGGGTGGTTCCCTTATCTCCGTACCTACCCATCTTACTGTGTGGTCTATTCGTGCACATCCTCTCATGGAAACATCATGTAGCCTTTTTTTTTAGTTCTCTAACCCAGTATCTGAGTTTGTTGCACATGAAGTAATTCTCAACCAACTGAGTATTCCATCTGCAGCTGGGTTTACGTAATCCTCATCATGCACAGTTGTTATGTACAACTAGTTGATCTCCTCTAAGTCTAAGCAAGTGGGTTATACAAACCTTTCCCCTTCTTATGGGTCTAATGGTGCGATGACCTTGTATTCACTTGACTCAAATGTCATCTTCTGTGTCTTCAAATTAATTATTTCCTGGTTGTCAAATGCTAAATCCAACCCAAGCAACGCTAGATATGGTGTTGTGACATCCACTATTTCAATCACTTCAAAGTCTTCTTTAGTGCACACTCCATCCATATCTACTATCACTCCTTTTAGTCTACCAATTGGTAGGACTTTGTGCGGGTTTGCTAGTTTCAGTTGAACAAGTGAGTATCCTAATGCAGGCTCTCCCATGCATTTCCATGTCTTCTTAGGTAATACATTAACTTTAGATCCTAGATCCAATATGATATCTCCCATGTTGAAATCTCCGATGTTAGAGTTCAGTCTGAACTCCCTACTTGTTCTTCTCCTTGTATATAGGTGATTGATGGTTTTTTGTTCTAGTTTTCCTTCCGTCTCTATACTACATATTTATAATATGTTTTGCAATATTTTGACAGATGATGGATCATTTAATGCTTTGACACATGATTGAAAAAATCCTTTTATTGTACTTACTTGTCCCATGGGTTTCATTTCATTGGTATGATAAAATAACAGAGTCATCTCCAACTCTAGCACTTCCTTTCTTTGTTGCATAGTCAAAATCGATGCACTTTCCTCTTTCTGAAATTCTTGTCAGGCTTTCTTAAATATTTCCTTCTCATTCTACGCATCGAACTTCTTCCTTGGTTCGAAATTCTTCTTCACCCACTGGTGTTGTACTGGCTCTTCTCAGACTGCATCGTTTCCTGTTTTAGCTCCTCCGCGGGTAACTATGTTGATGTTTCATCCTTCATCTGTCACTATGGCTGAAATCCATTGAACATTCTGATTGTTTTGGTTCCTCTTTTCCTGGATATTTACTAATAGTGTCGAACATTCTTTCATATCATGGTCCGATGCACAAAAATACATACAATTTGTTGGTGGAAGTGGACATTCCCTTGCGTAATGCCCCTGTTTTTGACAATTGTGACATACCACTGGTCCTCTACCTCATCCAAAACCTCCTCTCACTCATCCTCCACATCTGTAGCCTACCTGATCTCCTCTCGATGTGTTATATTGAGGTGCTTGATTGTACTGCGCGGTATTATACTAAGGTTGAACTGTGTTGTACTGTGGTTGCACAGTATTATAAGGTTGTTGTGCAGTATTATACTGCTGCTGCACAATGTTGTATGGGTCTAGAAATTGATTAAATTGTGGTGCGTCTTGCCCAATCATCATTTCTGCCTGCACTCTATATGCATCTGATGTCCTTTCTTGCATCAAATCCATAGTTCTACAGTCTTTGTCATCATGGCTCACTGACTTGCAAAAGTTTCAATATGAACTCCTTGGAACTGTTTAGTATTTCTGCATGATTGGGCAGTGATATGGATCGTGGCCCGATTTCTTATATATTTCGCACCATAGTCCTCCTGTTGGTAATGGGTTTGGAATTCCTACTGCCATATACTGCGCGAATGTTGGACATTCGTTCTTGTGGTGTCCTTCCATCATGCATGTAGTACACCAAATGACTTCTTGTTTTTCCTTACTTTTATTCTAGTTCAACTGGAATGTTAATTTATTCAAATCCTCCTTTAGTTCTTTGATGGCTAGGTTCATCTGTTGATACTGGTTTTCTTCCAGTTGTAAGGATTCCTGTAGAGCCTCTGTCTATGTCTAAAAATTTTGTTGTCGCAATGGATATCTTAAGTGTGGTAGCAGTGAATTGACGAACAGGTTCCTATGCTGCATATCGGTCATGAGATATTTCAACTTTCCCTTCGGTCGCTTGAATTTCTGGTCAATCTCCCACACAGATTCTCTTGGTTTTTGTCTAATTTTGATCATCTCATTCATGTACTGATCTTCTGAACTTGGCTTATGGAACTCATTTATCAAGAATTTCTTGATGTCTACAATTTTTTTGGTTGTCGCTGGTGGATTGTTTGTAGCTAAACTCATATACCAATCCAGTGCACCATCCCTTAGTGTAATCGCTAGCTGTGCCAATTTATTATCTTCATCTGTGATCTATTTTTCTTCCCAAATATTCTCACAAATGAACAAATGTTTTTCCGGGTCCTCTGATGCTTCTCCTTTAAACTCTGATAACCTAATGTTGGGATTGTGTCCTTCCATTCAGAATGATAAACTACTACCTCTGCACGGTGTAGATACTTGACTAGTGCTACCTATACTGGCTCCTCTAGTTGTTGTTCCTTGTGTAGATTCACTTCTTGTTGTCTTTCTTCTCTCGAAAATTGGTTGTCTAAATGGTGGTGTTCTCTTTGGTGTATTAGTTGCACATGGGTTTATGGATTCCACACTGACATTAATATGGATATGATTGTTTCCTTCCCTTCCTATTCTTGGACCCCTCGTCTTTCTCTCATATGTTGTGTGTAGGATTTACTCAATCTTCTCCATAGCTCGAAGATCCTCTACCTCTTCCTTGTCACTCACCAAGACTGCCCTCGTGGCTACAACTCTCTTCTTGGTATTAACATTGTATTGGTAGGGTATTGTGCTATGTGTCTTTCTAATTTTCACCATGATCCTCTTGATCTGGTCGTCATCCATCATGATTGGGTCCATTGGTTCCTCCTTCTTTCCCTTATCCTTTCCTCCTTCCATTTCTCCTTTTTCTGTCAGTGCTTCCCCCCTTCCCCCATGCACGCAGGGAAGTTTAGCTATTTGATTCCATTGTCATTACACCTTTGTTGTATAACAGTATCTTGATAGAAGTATACAACTATATAATGTACCTTCCTCAAGGTCTGCATAGAAACTCTTTCTCCACTGCATTGTACGACTTTTATGTGTCTACTGCAAATTCTGTTATAAATAATGCCACAATACCATCGAGCCAAAAATCTACTGCATGGGTGAACTTGTTGTTCACTTGCCGTAACTGCTCAATTTATACCAGGGTCCACTCTAACTGTCAGATCTGGTTTGTTGCATGGTTATACTTCAACCTTGGTATCCACTCCTACAATAAGTGTGGAAAATCACAGAAAAATACTTCATGCAAATTAGTAAACACATATTTGTCAAGATATTTGTGGGGTGTTATTCTAGGGTTTCTGCTATCTTCCTGTGCAAACTCCATCTCTTTTGTTCTTAGGCATCTTTCGATATCTACTTTTATGGGATTCCATGGTCTCAACATCCCCTTATAGTGGCTCATTTCTTTCTCCTCTGCTTTAACATTCTCTTTCTCCACCTCTTCTCATCTACTCAATCCTCTACTGTTCCTACCAACGGAAACATAACCATTTGTTGGTTATTATTCCTTATATATCCTATCTGAGTTTGTATTGAGTGACCTAGGGTTCATGTTTGATCAGGGTTCCAACAAAGCCTATAAAACTATTGACCCTCCTGGTAAACCAGAAGGAAACACAACGCACAGGGTGCACTGCGTCGTCTCACCCGAGATAGTCTTAATGGGTGGCTACAATACTCATGTGATTGCATCCTAGGATTGAGTGGGATATATGAGAACTGTATGTTGCAGTTTCTAATGTAACTTATTAATGTACTGCAATATCATTTAAGATTAAGTAGGAAATATAACAACCCATTCATTTAACATATCAATATCTAGTGAAGACAATAAATAAACACATGCATTCAATCACATAACACAGATGTTATCGTGGTTCACCCCCCCTGGGATACGTCCACAAAGATTTGTCTCTTATCTCTTTTATTATAGTTGTTCTGTCCCTGCAACACCACACACTTTACAATTCTTCTCAGTCGGGTTAAGATCTATTATGAGGTGAACTAGATCGCACCAGGCTCCTCAACCTGTGATCTAACGCTTACGATCTATGCTCCTCATTCCTCTCTATCTTAACAACTTACAAAAGTAGGTCATACAACAAAATATTACATAATATTCGCTTCTTGGTATTCGTCTCTCTATATCTCTATCAACTCATGACAACAACAATCTCCACTATGAGACCTAGGTAACTATATTTATACATTTTTTGGCTCTTTATCCATTACAATACATTACCAATACCCTAACCCTAATGTCATTAGGTATTCCATGCATGCGCACATGTTGTTCTTCCTTCCATCTTTCACTTTCCTCGTGCATGCCTTCTTTCCAAAAATTGCCTTTCTTTCCGCTTTGGCCTGCTTCCAACACCCTTTTATATCCTATGACCATAAAGTGTTGGTTTCTCCTTGTCCTCTTTCAAGGGGTGGTCGATCACTCCCTGCAATATTGTAGGGTGCGACCGGGTATGTTACTCCCTATTTAGGTTTGGTTTTGGGAGATGAGATTAAAACCCAGATTCTTCGTGGATCGACCTCAAAAATATTTTCATATTGGGCATGGATATCTTATCCAAACTACCCTTTGATCTTATCTCTATTATCCTATAGATAATGGGGGTATCTCATTGAAAAAAGGAGGAGAAAGGAGAAAGAAAACTTATTCTCAAAGTTTGATTACAAAGCTTTGGAAAGGACTGCATCAACTTCTTTGTAAGGTGTAATCCATTTGTTTTATCAATAGAATATGTACAAGATGTTTCCCTCTACTTGGATGTGTATGTAATTGTTATATTCCCTTGTGAGGAATTAATGTTTTCATGTGTTATGATACATTATTAGATCTATCATTAATTTATACATGATTAGTTTGATCTTGTGAAAGCTTTTTGTGTCTCCATGTGTGCAGATCCATGTTGGTAAGAGAGAAGGGAATCTTTGAGGAATCTAACAACTAAGGAGAGTGCAGGGACAATCGTGAGATCACTGAGTAAGCCTTTCATTCCATCAACTCGTAGGTCTTTTCATGTATGATTTAGATCTAGGAAAATTTGTCGTTTACATCTCTATTTTGTCTCAGGTCTAGGAAGAGCCTAAGGGAGGTAACTTCTGAAGGGGTCATTTACGCTACAAAAATTACCATGGAGGAAAAGGCAACTGGAAAAGGAGTGGGAATTAAGCCACTTGAATATGCTTGTAGAGGCTTGGAAGAAGGTAGAAAAGGGATGATTCCACCACCAAAATCAACTCCAAAACATGGGGGAGAAAGAAACCAAGCTGGAAAGCATGATCTCAAACTGAAAAGGTATGGCATGGTACATTTCCCCCCCCATTGTAAGAAAATAGGTTATAAGGCTAGTAATAGTTGACACTCTAAAAGGTCAAGTTGCCCGTGCATGAAATTTTTCTAGTAATGTGGATTAATTGGACATGGGAGGCCAAATGTTGGAGGATTCACCAAGAAATCCATCCCAAGAATCAAACAACCAAGAAGAAAACTTGAAAAACCAAGGTCAAGGGAAAATATGTGTTTCTTGCACCTATAGCCCAAGGAGAAACTGCTTTCAAGCAACCTATTGCAGTAGAGAGTGTCATCTCTAGCCATGAGATGGACAATATCTCATTCCAAAGGCAACCCTTTTTCAAATCTTATCTTCCATCCTACAGTGGAGGCACCCTTTCTTGGATATCTTCTAGAGATTGCTTGATGGTGGTAGAGAAGGTAGGCAGATAGATGGAGAGAAGAAGAAGATTGAAGGGAGTTGAAATTTTTTGGGACCAAATGCTTGCAAGTGGGGAGGTGTGATCTGAAATGGATCCTCTAAATAATCTCTTTTTTTACTTTGCAATAAAAAATTTTAATTTTTCAAAGTTGAATGAATATTTCAAAACTCCTTTTCACTTGGAAGATGAAGTGAACCATTGTAATGATTGACCTTCCAAGGTGTTGTTCCTGAGTTTATACTTTAAGGCTCTAAAGAATACCATCAAGGTATCCATAAAGGTAAAGGTAATTAAAGGATAAGACTAAAAAAGAAGGGTAAAGCAAAATCAGTTTCTCAACTGTCTCTGTCTAGCTTCCCGTTGTTCTTGGATGTTGATATCCCTCTCAATAGCAGCCCATGAATGTTCTAATTCAACCCGGTTAGTCGCTGTTTGCAGAATGGTATTAAAGAGGTTTAAAGCAATATTGGTTTGATCTTGGATACCAGGCTCTATATTGGGTTGTCTTCTATTTGGGATAGTCATGAGGAATAAAATTTTATTTAGTTGTGAAAGAATTCAATAAATTGTTACTTCGGTTTTTTAAGAGATGAGAATAGCAAAAATAGTTTTGAAATTCAAAATAATCACATAAATATAGTTGAGGTCATTTCCTAGACTTGAAACAATTTGAGAATCGTAAAATAACAAATAAATGCTACTGAAAAATATGAGGCTTTAATTAAGAAAGAATCTCATATTGTAACAGGAAATAAAGAAGAAAACAAGATTTCTAATGAAGTGTTAAATATCGTGGTTCAAATGATCCACAGGTCTTAAAATTACCGATAGCAATTTCAGAGGAAAAGATGTAAATAATTTGATAACCAAATCAATCTAAATTATAAAAGATGTATCAAATAAACTTCAAATTGATCATTCATTAGAAAGACATTTAAAGGGAAACATAGAAAAATATGGTAAACAAGGTTAAAGAACACATAGCTACAAGTTGGCAGGATTCAGAATCTTGTCTGTATCGTATATCACAATGGATTGGAAAAATTTAATACATTCGGCTCTCTCCAAAAAAAACAAAATCCCTTTCTCAGTCTTCTCAAAATATATTTATACATGATCATCAAATATTTTTCCGTTGGTGATTAACGAACTTCCTAAGACTACGGTTACATGGATGAACCATGTCAAACTGTTTACATTTCTTTTCTAATTTCTAATGATGAAAATATTCAAAAGAGTACTTTTATGTTTGTGTTGATGTACTTCCTTCTTCCACCTCAAGACAGTGAACACATTTTCCCAAAATTTTCACGAAAACTCTGGGAACGTCTGGTATCTCTTTTGCCTCAAATATAAAGAATCTTTTCTGTAATTCAGGCAAATGATATTCTATTATATTCCTTGTGAACTTAATAGTTTGCAACTTTAAGTTCGGTATCACCATCCACTTGTCGAATTCAGAGATATTGATTACTTTAATTTTTGGGATCTCTACCTTCATTTCCTCCAAATCTTCCTTGAACCTTCGCTGGTGCTTGATAATATTAATCTCTCCTAATAACCCAACACAGTCATTTTTTCCAATATTCAATGAAGTATTTTCTAAGAGATCAAAAATCCCTTGACAATCATCATTGAAATCTCTGGTTATTCTTTTATTTTCAGCTAGGTCTGCTTCCCACACTTTGAGTATTACATCTCCTTTAACTTGTTCTGAAATGGATAGCTTCTGAATATTTTCGACCTCTTCCTTTGTTGAAAGAGCTACTGCTTTTTGGAAAGTCATTCTGGCCGCTTTCACTTCTCTTTCTTTTTGGAGAACATTCTCCAAAGATTTATTTGTTTCCTGAAAGTAATTCTGGACAACTTCCATATTTAAAAACACTTTTTGTTGTTCCTCTTCTATTTTCAAATGTATTCCCAATACCTGAGCCTGGAAAATTTCAATCTCTACAATTTGATTTGAAATAGTACTAATCTCATCTCGTAATTGTTTATTTACTTCTTCCTAATTTAGGACCTGTGCTTGAGTGACCTGTATTATCTAATTTTCCTCCTCTAAGTTTGTTTTCATTTTCTGAATCTCTTGAATATATTTTAATCTAGCTTGTTCTAGACCCTTTTTTATTCCCCAACTGATATTTCTTTTGGCTTCTTTCAATTTACCCTGTAGTTGAGCTATTGTTTGGTGTTTTTGTTCCAACATAGTTGTCAAATTGCCCACATAATATAAATTTTCCGACACTATAGCTCCCATCGTGCCTGCTATCTCTGTAGAAAATTCTCCATCTTTAAGTTTCTTTCCATCTATAATGACCTTATGCTTTTTAACCATCCCATCTCCTATTGGATGGATTTCTTGTTTCAAGATTTCTCTTCTCTTTTTACGGAAAAAATAATCTGATGAAGGAATCTCATCCCTAGAAATTGGCTCCAGATCACTGACATACATAACTCCCTCATGGGGGTTTCCATAAGTGGACTGCAATGGAGTCAAGGAAGTAATGGGACTTCCAAGTTCTGTTGATGTTGTTCCTCCTGTCTTTTCTGGAACATCCTTAGGGATTTCTGGGGATGTTTCCAACTCCTTTCCCTTCCCTGCCTCTAATTTTTTTGTCTAGGAAATTTCTATGTCTTGTGAGGGTATTCCGGTATCCTTCATCTTTCCTTTAGTATTTTCTTGGTCTTGTATATTTGTTTCAAAGCTTGGGGTAGGCCCTTCCTATTCTGGAGGTGGGGTCGTAGCTTTGCCCTGCAAACTTTTGGGTAAACAGCTTCACCTATGGCTCTGGAATGAAGCGAAACTAAGCTGTGAGTCAGGTGGTAGGGCCTGTACTCTATTCAAGACCTCTTCATAGTATTTAATCTCCTTGAATACGTCATCATAAATAGATGTTTCATGCTCATAGGATTTTAAATTAGAATGCATAAAATATTTGCTTATAAATTGATAGGGGTCATGCTTTCTGTGTTCAATATCTACCAATTTTACTTCTTCTAGTGATTCAACCTCTACTTTAGAATGGCCTAGATTTAGTAATGAAAATTTCTCGATATGTACAGGGAAAGTTGGCCATGACTTCTTCTGAGCTTCCTTTAGCTCTAATCGAATGCCGCCTTTTACTATCTGGTGGGCTACCTCTCTACACACCAATCTGTCCGATAAGAATTTAGGGAGTGAATGAGGGGGAATAGAACAACCATAAACCCTAATATAGGAAAAATTCTCTTCAATAAACCAATCATTTATTTCTTTAAGATTTTCTATGACTGTATCAGAAATGCAAGGGGGTTCACATCCAAAAAATATTTTGTGCATCGGAATTATAACAAAATGACAAATTTCATAAAATGCATCCTTAGCATTTTCTTCCCAAAGGGTAGAATGATATTCATGAATGGGTTTTGGACAGGTTATGTTCCAACTCCAATTCATTAAGGGAAAAGGAGTCACATAGTAGATTGCATCCATAATGTATGCCGACATGTAAAAGGCCACTGGTTGTCACTTAGATTTTGCAACTCTATAGTTTGAGATTTCTTGTGTTAGGTTATCTGACAAAATCTTACTCCAGTTAAAAGAATACCCTTCTGAAGCTTCTTCTAAAAAGGGCACCCAATCTGCATGAAAATGGCAGGGATCTTTTCTCCCGAAAATTCTACATAGCATAATGGCTACATAGACTATGTATTCATTCAAGGATGTTGTAGCATAAACCCCATGGGAATAGACTCTAAATTTTGATGGACACCTCCACCATTCTCTAATCATATCAGGATAAGTCTGGTCTACCTCAGTGCATTCTTTCCTCTGAAATTCTGCTAAAAACTCAGCATTAAAAGTATGTTTAGGATTTTGAGAGAGTTTATACATTACTTGTATATGTTCTGGCCTGAATGAGACAATGATGACTCCTTGATCATTTAAGATGATCCTCGTTGGGATATCGACCTTTTCCAGGGCCCAACTAATCATATCATTGTATGCCACGAGCCGAGGGAGCGCAATGATCTTATGAAGCTCTGATTCTGCTATGTCCCGATAGTGATTCTCAAAATCAGGATGAGCATTCTTGAGTTCACATTCTATAAATTCAGAGATTTTAGTCCAAGATTTAATGGAGTCTATAGCATGTGGCATGGTGTCGGAGATGATATCTCCTTCCTATGTATCTTCAGTCTTATTCGTGCCTTTTTCGGTGCCATGAATTTACGTTCAATGGAAAACCTGTCACAGAAAATGAATGAATGAGCTCAACTAAGTGTTTCTTGCGCTTGATAAAATGAAAACACAAACATTCAAATTCTCTTTTAATTCATTTAAAAGTCATGGGATTGACGCAACTGACAAGAATTCAAGGCATTTAATGTGGAAGATATTTTATTGAGATACACATTAGTACCATGTATCACCAATGATTCATTATTTAAATGGACGTATTTTAGCGCCTTTGGATTTTTAAAGAAAACTTGGGACATTTTACTCAATCGGAAACCGAAACATGAACGAAACCTTAAAAAATGATTATCATTAATCATTCTTTGGAAAAAGGTTAATTTGTGCTAATCATAGATTAAGACTGAAGATTTCATTTTTTGGGATTTCGGGGATCGTGTTGTCGAGAAGTATGTCATCGATGAAATCCGATCTCCAAAATCGTGAAATCGCGACGTGTTAATTAAGACTTAAATTCATCTTAACAAAGTAATTAATTGATATTAAGAATTTCGGGGTTTCAGGGATCATGTTGTCGAGAAGTATGTCATCGATGAAATCCGATCTCTGAAATCACGAAATTGCGACGTGTTAATTAAGACTTAAATTCATCTTAACAAAGTAATTAATTGATATTAAGGGAAAAACAAAGTTAGTTCGGTTTAACACATATTATGGGTCGAGATTTCACGATTCGAGATTTCAGGGATCATTTTGACAAGAGATGTGTTATCACTGGACCCTAAATCCCGAAATCACGAAATGATTAACTTAAGTATTAACTTTTTTACGTTAGAGAATTAATTAATTAGCATTTTGACTAATTCTCTTTATTTCGAGAAATCAGGGATCGGGAATTCGCGATTCAATTTGTATTGAAAATATGTTTTCAGCAAACCCCGAATCCCGAAAACTTTTTAAAGTTAACCTTAAATTCATTAGGTTTAAATCTTATCATGATTACGATAATTTTATAGAAAATGCGTCGGGATTCTTATAATACTTTTAGGTTTTCTGTCTTTTATTATTTAAATCATTGAGTTCTTCAGGAAATCGATATTGTGTGTTTGGGAATGATAACAAAACTTGCGTTTTATGAAAAGCCGAAACCCGAAAAGGAAAGTTTAGGTCTTAGGGATAAAAATTTTAAGAATCGTTTCAACACAAGGCAACCCATTAAATATGAAGGAAATCTACTTACTGTGTATGCATTCACATGGTCTAAGCGTGTGAACATTAACAACCCCTACAACCATACAAATACATGATTCTTTTAATTGCTTGGGGATATATATGTATATACATGTGTGTTGTGTTGGATGATGGAAATTTCTACATTCATGTCCAATGCATTTTGACTTCCTTTCGATTGTGGAATATGTAAATAATTCTATTGGAGGCAATAGTGGGTCCACCAAGCATACATTGACTGGACTTTCTATTCATTAAATGATTTCAATGCCATTCCATTGAGATATTGATTTGACCACTCATTCAATTCGATTTAACGTGGGAATGGGTTATTTCTTTTGGATCCAGGCTCATCAATTTAGCTAACATGTAGTAAAGGATTCAATCGCATTGAGCAATCGATTTGAGCATCTAGCCAAAATTGCTTTGTTGGATCGATTGTTGCTTATGGTATATTTCTTGTGTCATTGTGATATACCTAGGGAGGTAATATGGGGTACCTAGGGAGGTACCCAATGGGAATGTAGTTATGTGTTATTTAATATATGGGAATGTGGTTATTCAATGTAAGGTGGACTAGGTCCACTATATTAATAAAGGCCCACTATGGTAGTTGGATGTAATAAATGTGAGAAGGCTCTCTAGAAGGTTCCTAGGAGATAGGGAGAGCTATATAAAGAAGTTTAAGCAATGTAATGAGACATGAAGAGAAGTATTATATTGTGGAGCGGTAGCTCAATAGGAGGATGCCCCCTCGAAGAGGCAAGTGAACATGAGAGGATCCCTTCCATAATAGGATCCATTGTATGGTGTTGCCCTACCCTAAGGGTTTTGGATATTTATTGTGTTCATGTTATGGTGAATGGTTTATGGTTTATTCTTGGTTATTTCTGAAGTATATTTGTATATCTGGTTTAGGTACTTAACAATTGGTATCAGAGCACTTTCCTTGGCCAAAGAAGGGAAGATTTGTTTTCTCTTTTTGCAGATTTTTTTTTTTTTT
>ML777304.1:266003-279302 GCA_009831015.1 Picea engelmannii | reverse complement strand
AAATTGCAAGGTGATGCTGCAATTTGGTGGAAATCACTTGATTATAAGGAGATGATGAGACTCTCCAATGGAGAAATTGAAAAAATATTGTTAGACAAGTGGTCTCATGGAGAAAATAAGGATAAAGAGAGAACAAAGAGTTTTTTTTCATGTGAAAAATCGATATTACAGGTTCATGGTTGTATTCATAAAGAAAATATCATTGTTTCTATTAACCCTAGTTGCATGCATAATTTTATCAATGTTCAGTTGGTTAATAGGTTGCAAGTTCCAATAAAGAATATTCAAAGCACAGATGTTGAAGGTGAAAATGTTCAAATTTTTAAATATTTGAAGATTACCATGGATAAATATGTGTTGCATTCAGATTTTTATGCTATGGATATGGATGCAGTGGATATTGTTTTGGGATATCCTTGGATAGAATCAGTGGGTACCATTAATATTAATGTGCAAAAGAAGTTTTTAAAGTTGTGGTACAAGAAAAAGAAAATCACATTGCAGGATGTGTCTCTTATTAAGAAAGATGGACCCATGGAAGATAGCAAACAAGTTATTGCCCAGTCTGAAGTTGAATCAAAGGCAGAGTCTATAGAAGGAGATGAAGCAAATCTACAAGAAGGACATAATCAGGAAGCTAAGGAGGTCATTGACTCAAAGGCACAAAGTGTTGCAGATTTGAAGAAAAAAGAACAAATTCCTACAGTTGTTGTATATCTCCATCCACATCATATAGATATGCAAAAGTCATCAAGGCAAGGGCATGTGCATGAACACATTTATGCACCAGCAGGGCACCAGACAGGAAAGATAAAGATAAAGACAGGGCAACCATGACATGAGGCAGAGAAAGATAAGGGTGCAAAGGTAGCAGATAGACATCATGTTCAACTTCCATTGGGATGGATGGATGGTCGTACTTGGTACCAGTTGGCTACATTTCTTAGCCGGTCATATTGTATGGTTTCTTCTAATGTTTCGAGGACGAAACATGTGAAGGGGGATGGAATGTGGTATACCTAGAGAGGTAATATGGGGTACCTAGGGAGGTACCCAATGGGAATGTAGTTATGTGTTATTTAATATATGGGAATGTGGTTATTCAATGTAAGGTGGACTAGGTCCACTATATTAATAAAGGCCCACTATGGTAGTTTGATGTAATAAATGTGAGAAGGCTCTCTAGAAGGTTCCTAGGAGATAGGGAGAGCTATATAAATAAGTTTAAGAAATGTAATGAGACATGAAGAGAAGTATTATATTGTTGAGCGGTAGCTCAATAGGAGGATGCCCCCTCGAAGAGGCAAGTGAACAGGAGATCCCTTCCATAATAGGATCCATTGTATGGTGTTGCCCTACCCTAAGGGTTTGATGGTAATAAAGAAGATTTTTCATATTGTTCTTGTATATCTATTGTGGTGCTTTTTTATTCAGTCTTTGGTTCTTAACATACATTACCTACAATCAATTCCAAAATGAATTCAATTAAAATGTATGCTACAATGATTCCCCTTGCTAAGTTGTTGGTTTATGAATCATTGCTTAATGTTGAGCTTATTTGAAACATGGTGGGTTGTGTGATATCTACAACCATTCAACATAATCATTTAGTTAATTGAAATGACCTCATAGATTGTATGATTTGAATTCCTATAGAATAATCTGTATTAAATGAAGAGTAAACATTTGGAGGGGTAGAGCTTTTGGGCTTGAAGGCTTAGAACTAAGTGTTTCCATAATTATAATTGATGGTACAATTTCCGAACTCATTCCTTTACACAAATAAAATATAGAACCCAATAGAATATGCAATTCTCCACACTACAATGATGTGAATAGGTAAACAAAGTATTTATTCAATAGATGTTGCATCAATAAATGAGCCTTTTAATCAATTTTGAGCAAAGATTTCATAGACCAATTTCTTTCCATAGAACGTCCATTGATGAAATGAATGGACCACAGGGTTACCATTTATGTATTAGATTCCCATCTAGTCTACAACTAATAAACCACACTTCTTCTCTTCCTAGATTGGTTTTGGTGAGTCCTTGAATCTGTTCTATAAGGGTTTCTATTCATGTATAAAACTGAGATGACTCTAGAGATGCACATGATGTTGTGATATGGGTGTTCCCAAGATACCTTACCATTGATTTTATTCATGGATTGTTCCAATGCTTCTCTCCGGGTTTTAATCCTATGTTTCATTAGAGAAATCATGTTCAAAGAGAGAAATCATCCAATGAACCACTTTTACGCTATTTATCATGGATCCAATTAGTCAACCTACTCATCATATCCTGAAACCTTTCATCATATTCCCATGCAGTCTCTCCCACTATTTTCATAATATCCTTCAACTAAGAAATAATTTTTTGTTCCAACTCAGGATGCTAAAATTCATAAAGAAATTGTTGCTTAACCTAGTTTAAGGTAAGAGTTGCTCCACCTTATGGAGTATGCACAAAATTCATATACCATTATAAGGATTTACCCCATAGATTTATATGAAACTCATCCATATTTGTTGTTGATGTGGTACCCTTAAAATTAAATATAGCTTCACAAAGAAACTAATTCTTCTTTGCATCCTCCTCACCTTTACTAAAGAAGTCAATTAATCTCAATGCAGATCCTCCTTGTGTTCCTATGCTATGGCTATAAGGAATTCCAATCAAAATGAATCCTGTAGGTCCCAACTATGCCACTAAATTTTGGTTTTTGTTATGGGATGGACAACCACTCCCCTATTGGTTTCTCATTGATTTCACTACTACCACTACTCTAATCACTATTTCCTATTGACACTAGTTGATTACTATGCAAAAGAAAACTATAATCAACAAAATATATTGAATGTACATAATTTTTTGAAAGAACCTGGACATGGCTAGGGTTGAGATGACTTCATTGTTGTCCAAAACTACAACATTCACTCGGGGGTTTCCTCATCTTTGAACAACTAAAACAAGTTTGCAAACATCCTTTGGTTGCACATCACCTTTCATTCCTTTATTCTTTAGTTCTTTAGAACTAGGAAAACCTATTTTGCAATAGCATAACAATTGTAGCAATAGTTAGGAAATGAACAACCAAGAGAGTAGCCACTATTGTGGCATTAAGGGTCTACTTATACATTCTTCTAGGTGATTATCCTTTACTTTGTCAAAAAACTTAATCTAACTAACCTAGTCAACTTCGTAAATACAATCCATTATATAACATAATTACTAGTTGAACTAGGACACAAAATAGGGGTCTTTACCAACTTTTGTGTAACTAACTTTATCTCCACATGGTACAAATAATGTTTTCCAAGTGTTGTGTTGTCTTCTTTCTTACCAATATGCACATCATCTAAAAATGAATGGGCCAACATGTGTTGTAATCTTTTTCGATCGGGTTACACTAGGTACCATCTAGAAAATCCAAGGTAGTGCTCAAGGGTTTCCTTGTGATGTTTTCCTTAGAAAAAAAAATAACACCTTTGACATGTATAACCCCCATGGTCCTATTGATAATAACTCCTAAAACCCCTACCATACCTATATTAATAAATCATATGGTCCTCGTCCTAATAACACTCATAACTCATATAACAATTATGGTCCTAGTGGTAATAACCTCTGGACTAGAACCCATATGTCCTACTAATAAAAACCCTATGGTCCCTTATAACCTCTACAATCTCAGTGCTAATGATTTTTAAAACTCTTATGGTCCCCACCCTAGTAACACCTATGACACCTAAAAAGCATATGGTCCCATTGTCAATAAATGTGTTCCTTATGGTAATATAGTCTTAGTGTTAATAACCTTTAAAATTTTATGGTCCTCTTCCTAATAACCCCTACGATACATGCCATTATAACACCTATGACCCTACAACCCCTACGGTCTCATTTTGAATATCCCTAAAGATGCCATTTCCCTCTAATATTAACCCTTATAGTCCTCGCCCAAATAACACCTATGACCCATGTAACCCCAATGGTTATAGTGATCATATGCCCTAAAACCCAAATGTCCCCCCTACAAAATAACCTTATGGTCCTCACCATAATAACAAACCTATGACACCTATAAACCCTACGGTCCTAAATAAAAACCCCTAAAACCCCTTTGGCCCCGTTGTAAATAACCTTCATGTTCCTCACCCTAATAATACCTATGAACCATATAACCTTTATGAACATAGTTATCGATCTGATTAAAACTATGACCTCAAAAAAAGAATTCTAGCCCCAAAAATTCATATTTTGAGTTAGAAACATCAAAGTCAACCATGAATAAAAAAATGGTGCTATCAACACCACTCTTTTTGTTCAAGGTTAAAATTACAACCTTTTGCAACCATTCCCCTAAAACTCCATAATGTAAAAAAAATTTTAAAATCAACCCCCGAATCGAAGTGGTGCTACTACTAGCACCTTTTTTTTTTTGTCAGGGTTAAAGTTACAACTTGTTTGAAACCATGGCCTCAACAAGTGATTCCAATGCAATCAAAACCTTACAATCAACCCCTGAATAAAAAAATGATGTTGCTAGTAGTGCCTTTTTTTTCAGGCTTAAAATTGCAACATTTTTGAAACCATGGCCTTAGCCACTGATATCGTTGCAACCAAAATATCAAAATCAAACTCCGATGAAAAATGGTGCTACTAGTAGCATCCCTTTCTTTCAAACTTAAATTTTCAACATTTTTGAAACCATGTCCTAAAAAATAGATAACAAAACCATCAAATCAATCTTAAAATGTTTAGTCCTTCATGGTTAATTTATTTCTCTAGGCACTAAACAATAAATAACGGCATGACAATATCACCATATAATTTAAAAATTCAAAATTACTTCCAAATATTTCATTTACTTATTAATAAAAAAATCAATACAACTTCCATTGAATTACACACAAATTACTTCATAAAAATATTGTTGAATTGTCCATATTCAAATCAGATAAGCTAATAAATCTTGTTATATTATTCATAATCAGATTATATATGCCAATAAACATCGAAATGATTCATAATTTCATGGAAGATCACATGTCAGTTTGAACACTCCTTTAGAGTTACTATACAAACATCATTGCAACAGGAGGCACTCTACAACCCAATATAACATAGATTTTGTCACATACATGCATGGGTAACATTGATGTGTCGACTCGTAAAAAATATAATTAAATAAGAAATAACTAAATAGAAAAGAAACTACACGTTGATTGCATTACACGTGTTTTTTTTTCAAGTGTGTGTGTATAAGATAACATTTATCCAAAGTTTTGAAAACTCCAAGTGTTTGAATATAAAGAAACATGGCAATGGTAAACCAGAATGAAGGAAACATTTACGTAAGAACTATTCTATTGAGTAAAAGAAAAAATATTTGTTTAAAATCGGTGATGAATCCACCCTTTAGAAGCCAACCATATTCAGCCTCAAGAACCATGGAGCATAAAGGTTTGCCAATTTGACTCCACCCCTCATTTGAATCACATAATATATCCAAGGTATATTATACATAAGCCATGGTATAGTATTTCAAATTATTGGGTTGATATGTTAGAAAACTAGGTTGATATGTTTTGATTTATGACTAAAAATCCTTAAAAAAATGTATGTCGCATATTATATTCTTTTGTGGATGATGAATAGAGAGGAAAGTTATACCATGTAAGGTCTTATGTAATTCAATGATATATGTTTCTAGGCGAATATATTATTGGGAATAATAATTTAAAGTTAATGATTTAAACATTCTGTGAGGTAGTATGTAATTCGATAATATATGTATTCATGAGTGATTTGACAAGTCTAAACATATATATGACAGTGGATGAAAGCATATTAACAATTGGAATTAGTGGACAAGTGGAATTAGTTAGTCACAGGAAGGAAATGAGTGAAAGGCACATCAGAATATGGAAGAGAAACTGTCAGCATAAGCTATATCGCCAAAAGGAAATTGTTGAATGATGTGGTCATTGATGTTTGAACAATGAACTTGATAAGCCATGAAGACTTTAAATCAAGTAACTTCGAATTATTTATATATATGTCAATGAATTACAATAGGAAGCACCAATGGACAAAGACCACTAGAAGAGAGGACACAAAGCAAGTGCATGAAGCCCCACATTGATCTACACGAAATCTTGCAGAGAAGTCAAGGGGAGATAAATTGTCAAAGAGAGAGACCAGATTAGTAGCATGAATATAGGGGGAGACATATCGACAGGGGGAGTTACCCTTTTTCCTATGATGTCAAAGAGGAAGAAAGAGAAAGATCAAAAGAGAAAGATCAGAAGCATGAATATAGGGGGAAAAGCCCCAAAGGGAGATACCCTTTTCCATTGATGTCAAAGGGGGAGAGAAACACGAGGAGAGAAATATCATGGGCATTGGTAATAGGTGGAGTATGAGTATTGCCATAAATTCCAAAGGGGGAGATTTTTGGACAATTGGTTTTCATTGATGTTTTTGGATAGTTGGTTTCCATTGATTTCAACAAAAGTAGTTGTCATTGATGTCAACATACTTGATGGGTGCATTTGAATAAGTCTGCAAAGTTGTCCCCTTATGGCATATCTTTAAGCATGGCCATCATGGGAATATTCTTTGAAGAAGTCTACAATAAACCTAAAGGTGTGGTCATGAGGCCCAAAGTTGACTGAAGAAAATGAGGTTGAAGAATACTTCAAGTGTTACGAAACCCTCGTAGATGGATAGTCCTCATCATGTCGTTTCCAATGGTAGGTGGTATGCCATGTGGTTCCTCATGGTTGAGGAGTTATTCCCTCATGAAGTTGAAATCCCCAAATAATGGTTATGAAGCTCCAGCTAAATGGTTGCAAAAATAAGCCACAAGTCATTGATTAAAGGGTAAAATGGTTATAACAAGAAAGTATAGGTCGACCTTAAAGTTAATGAAATAATTCACATGGACAAGTATAAATACACTTCAAGAAGCCTCTCATTCTTACATGTACAAGTTCAATGATTATCTACCTTTCAAGTGATCTTTTGTGTAAATATTTTCATAGAATATCCGAGGTAGCGAAGTCTGAGGTAATGAAGGGAAGTGAAGGAAAAGTTTGCAAACTAACTTTCTGAGGTTATCCATGGGTCGCAGTGGAGCAAGGCGTGAACATCCATGGGTCATAGTGGAGCAAGGCACAAACATCTGTTGGTTGCAGTGGAGCAAGTCGTGGATTTGTGAAAAGGTTTTGAAAAAGGATTCTTGGTCCATGTTGTAGCAAGGCATGATAACACATTATGGTTGTTGCAGGGCCTGAGATGGTATGCATCAGGTTTCATCATGAGTAAAGGTATGTCTTTATTTATTTGATGCATGTATGGTTTGGCACATGCTTAAGGCATGTCTTGGAGGCCTATTGGTACATGGATGCATATGGTTGAGGTTCATGTCTTGATGATATTGATACATTCTTGAGACATATCCTTGGTACTTGGTTTATGGATGTTATGGTTCATTGTTAGAGGCACATCTTTGTGATATTGGCATATATTTGAGGCATACACTTGGTATATGGTTTTTGATGGTATATAATTAAGGCATATGATACATGGAGTATGGTATATGCTTGAGTAAGATCATGAGTGATATGGCACATGTTTGAGGTATATGCATTGGATTTTGTGGTACATGCTTGAGGTATATGCATTGGATTTTGTGGTACATGATTGAGGCATGTCTTGGTGATTTCATCGTACATTAGAGACATATCTTGGCTATCTTGGTATTCGGTTTGGTATATGTCATGGTGATGTTATCACATGCTTGAGGCACTTCATTGATGATATCCTATTGTATATAGTGGCATATGTATGAGCTACATTCTTTGGTGCCTGGTTGAGGCACATCATTTGGTACATATTTGATGCTTGGTACATGGTACATGGTGTTGGTATACGATTGAGGTATATGGTTGACCATTCATGTTATGGTACCTAGACTTTTCATATCTTACAGTACACTTTGTGATATTGAGACACATCTTGGTGATGTTTTGGTTCATGAGTTGATGATGATATGGTTGATGTACATGGTATGGTACAGGTTCTAGCACATGGTATGGTGATGGTTGTGGTATCCATGTGAGTGGATTTGGTTGTAGTTGGTTTATGATGATATATTAGTGACAGTGAGAGTGACAATGATAGTGGCAGTGACAAGGACAGTGACAGGTTTGATGATTGGTTGATCATCAAGCACGGGTTGATGTGACATAGTGACAATGATTGGTTAATGTGACTGCCATAGTGACATGTTGGTTGATGACAGTGTAAATTATAGGTTGATCATTGGTAGTGACAGGTTGAGTCTACACTTATATTTTAGGGTGGCAAGATGGGGAAAGGAAATGGGGTTGCAGCCTCCTTCTGGTTAGTGTGGGAGAATTTAGGGAGTCATAGCTTCCTTCAGGTTGGAGTCTATAAATATGGGGGTCATAGCCTCCTTCTTGTTGGAGCTAGAGAATACATGGATTTGGATCTTACTTCAGGTTGGAGCCTCCTTCCAATTGGTGCTGGAGAATTGGGAAGTTGGTGCTTCCTATGAATGTATTCTTGATATATATAAGAAATCATTCCATGGTTTTCTCCCATTTGGGTTTCCATGTAAATTCTGGTGTACTTTGTATATGATGTGATATTGTTGAATGGTACTACTTATGATTATATTCTCATGATATATTGAATGAAATCATAAACTATTGAATACTGCTGATAAAATTTAAATCTATATAATGTGATTGAGAGTGGTGAAAAGTGTTGATATTGATTCAACCCCCCTCTCAACATTCCAACAAAATTGAGATTGGTCATTGCATAATCGATATGTTATTTATTATATTCATCCTATTCATTTCTTACTATTCACCTTTTTCATCATTGAACATTGTTACTATTTTACTATTCACCTTAATCCTCATGTAACTTTTGAAGTGACCTTCTTGATAATACTCCCCAGATTATATATGATACTTAGTAAATTTCAAAAGATCAAATTAACCTAAAACTTATACATATACATAATGAAAATCATCTAAAGTTTTGAAGTGTTAGCTTGTGACTAAAACCAACTTCCATATTAACTCTAGATCCATTAAGCGTCGAGAGGGATATCAATAGCTATTAAAAATTCCCATAATGAAACAAAGCTATTAGCAAAACAACACTTCCATTTTAGAAAATGTTTCTTCTAAACAACACACTAAGAGTCAAATTTGTAGTAGTATTTCATTCCCTTATTCACAAGCACAATGTAAATTCTCTGAAGGTTTTGCTAAAGAGTAGTGATGTGAATGTGCTAGAAGTGGAGAGGAAATGTACACCACCCTAGATCCAGCTTGGATCTATCAAGAAGGAAGAGGGATCAAATCCCTCAAGGAGCAAACCTTTTTTAGAGTGCAAAACTCGAGGAAAGGTTTTCACCTTGAGGGGGGTTTGATCCCCCTTGGTTTTTGATAAATACAATGTTAATATAGGTCTCGGATGCTATTAATAAAAAATTATAAAATGTTTGATCCTATAATTTAAAGTTATTCATGGATTCAAAGACACTACTAAAATATACATTATATTCAAATGAATGATCATATGAAGAAGTGGATGACTCATATTCTTATCTATTATCAATGAGTTCATCATCCGAGCCTACATGTATGCCAAAAATTTAAGGAGTCAGAAGCCTTTTTGATCTATGCTTAGGTTCACTAGACTCCCATCTTAAAATTATATCTCATTTCAATAACCTCACGATAATATTTGTAGTCCTAGAGCAAAGAGTGCCTCTCTTTCTAAAATGGAAGTGATAAACATGTATGTCAATATCCTTTAACATTAAGATGTCATTGGGGTGATGATTTATTTTTTGACCTATTCCTTTTCTTTCTGTCAATTTGTTTATCGACTACTATCTCTGTCTTGTAAATGTCATTGAATGGATGCATATATATTGCATACCAATGCACTTCAATTGCTATATCTTCTTCATTTTCTTTAATGACCTTCATAACGTTTCTAACCTATAATAGATAACCACGTGGATTTCAATCACTCAAATTGCAATCATGCAACCTTCCTTAATCTCTTATATTGAGCCCCTATAAAGGTATTCCATGGCTTCACATTATGCAACAATTTCACAAGAGAGATTCAGGATCACCCGAGAAACATTCAAAAGGGAGCTTCTAGCACTTAAATGATTTTTTTTTCAATATTCAATTATTAAAAAAAAAACATTTTTTAAAAACAACCAAAAACCCTATAGTTTTTTCATACTTTTAATGAATACATAATTTTATTTTATTTTATTAAATTTCTAAAAAACCAAAACCTTAGATATTTTAGGTGTTTTTATGAAGAATACACACACACACACAATATTTATTTTAGATAATTATTTAAAAGCACATTAAAAAAGAATAATTATAAAAGAATAAAAGGAAAAAAGGAAAAAAGGAACTAAAAGAAAAAAAAATAAGAAAAAATTACCTAGAGGGAGGGCCATTCTAAGAATCACCTCTACTCCCCGCCCCCCACACTTAAAAAAAAAAAACTAAGAAAAATTGAAAAATTAAATAATTTTTTTTTAAAATATATTTTTTGTGTGTGGTTTTGTGAGGGGGGGGGGGGGTGTGATTCTTGAAATCACCCCTCCCATCCCTACCCCACTGCCCCTTCCCTCCCTCCTCCTCCCCTTCCACTCCCCTCCTACTTCTCATCCTTTTCTACTCTCCCACCCTTCCTTCCCTCTCATGCTCATGCTCCTCCCTCGAGCAATGACGTGTGAGAGGGGACCTAGCCTTGCTTCTACTCAAGGGAGGAGCATGGGGATGAGAGGGAACCTGTCACACAAGGAAGGAGTGTGGGAATCGTAGGGAGAGGGGTTGGGAGGGTAGGAAATGGAGGAGGAGTCAAATGGAACATGATGGAGCGAGGGGAGGGGGGGTTTTGGGAATCCCCTTCCCGCCCTCCAAACACAACGTTAATTTTTTTGTTTTTGTTTTTGTATTTTGTTTTTTTAATTTAATTTAATTTTTTATTATATTTTTTTATTTGGCAATTTTTAAAAAGATTTAGTTTTGTTTAATTTTTTAAATTAACTCTTTTCCTCCTTTTAATTTTTTTCTTATAACTTTTTAAATTTTCATCTTATAAGGCGTTGCTTTTTTTCATAGAAAACAAACAATCGGTTGTTCAAATGATATCTTATCTAGGCTATTGGTTCTCTTGGGTGGCCTCTAGTACTCATGTAGCTTAATACCTTAAATTCTCTGAATAGTTCTTTGAAACAAAAAGCCCCTTAGCTACACCAAAACAATAATCCAACCAAGACAAAGTGAAAAACCCATTCAAAACTAGCTCGAAAAACATTTAAAAGTTGATTAAGATGGGCCTCAGTGAAAACTCTTGGTTTTTTGGTGAAATCAAAGTTGTAACATTCTCATGCAACCTCAGATCACTGAACCATCATTTATGTTGCATAAAGGACATGTATAACTTTCCAAGGAGTGGTTGGACACCCCATTCTAACATTGCCATCATAGGTTTCACAATCCCTTAAGTTCAATTTGCCTCATTCATGGAGAATTGATTAACATGATTTTCCCTACTTGCAGATCACATTGAATCAATTGTGTTGGATTCATAGGCCCCCAAAAATTGTAGGTAACCTCTTCCAAAGATCAAATTATCATTTTTGTGGGGCAACTATTTTATGTGCAAAAGTTCTTTATAAATGAAAGTCCATGTTACTTTTATAAATATGCTTTACCAAGATTGAAGTTGGTCTTCATGCCTCTTATCCTTGTTATATAGTCTTTGAATATGGTTACTAATGTCAAATGAATAGATAATCACATGACTAATTTTAATCGGCAAAGTAGGTCAGTGGGCCATTGGCATACCAATACATCTACCCTTCACTCAAACATATCTTATATGCCACTCACTTAATGTAGTTAGACTAGTTGATGATCATGTGTATATGCAAGTACTTTCATACTCGCTGGCACTATATTCTTGGATTCATAATGTACATGGGATTTCATGGCTATTCATCATCCTTAATCTCATGACAAGTCTGCAATACGTACCTTCAATATATCAAAACTTTTCTATCGAAATGGTCAAATCACAAAACATTGATAAAGTACAAAGAAGAAATCATAATCCATGGTATATATTGAATTACAAGTACCATGACCACATGCAATTATGAAAATATCCATTAAAATATTTCAACCAAGAAGTCACAATATTAAATGAAGTAAAACAGAATGAGGTTAAGGGAGAGCTATTTGAAAATCATCATTTACAATTATAGGAGGGTTCCCAAGTTTTTAAACTTGTGGGTCATTGAGGCCTCAACATGAACCTATACATATCTATCCTTGGATCATCAAAACCTTCTTCATTTATGGGATTAGTAGGTCTCAGTGGAGGTGGAAATGTTTTCTTGTACATCTCATATAGTTGCTTGTACAAACCATGGCAAGGCATGCCTATTGGGAGATTTGGGCCTTTAAATGTCACTATCATTTTAATTCTATTGTCACTCCATTGCGTTGGGATTATGGAGTTGCATCCTCATGATCTTCCTATTCCTCCTCTTAGTACTTGTCAATGGATAACATATCAATGATTTAAATGAGAAGAGAGTGACTCACATCTCACTCAATGAAACAAAAGTGGAAAGCATAGAGTTGCAACCATTTAAGTAAAACAAAATGATTTGCTACTTGTTCAACAATAAGAGTGATAAGCTTGGGACCGAACCCACTTAAGTGAAAAAAATGACTCATTACCTATTGTTTATGGGTCCAATGGCCCTGTCAAGTAGGTAAGAGAAGATGCTCGATTCCAAGCGTCAATTATGCTCACTCTCATTTGGGATGGAAAATTTTGACCAATATGTGGTCCCGGTTGCCACAAAAGTGTTTGTTAATCAAAAGGACGAGGACAAATTGTCCTCCAAAGAATTCTCATTAGAATTGAATTAAACTACTAGAAACATAATTAAAACTAACTATCCTAACCTACTGCTATCATATCCTGATCAAGAGAAAACCTAACCAAATGAATACAACATGAGATGATGTTATTAATGGCAAAATTAGTTCATATAATTTAATAACATGTTAAAAAAAAAAGGCTACTAATTAAGTCACAAATAGTTGTAGATTGGATCTATACCATTATCAATGTACCCATTTATAAATCACAAAAGCATGAGAATCCCAAGTGCTATACACAGATGTTGGAA
>ML777304.1:200973-236497 GCA_009831015.1 Picea engelmannii | reverse complement strand
TCTTGTTTGGGTACTCAATTGGCTCATAGCTCATCCTATCATCCTCAATCCGATGGACAAACCGAGATAGTGAACAAATGTCTGGAAGGATACCTTCGTTGCTTTGTCTCTGATAAACAAACACAATGGTTCAAATGGTTACCATTGGCAGAATGGTGGTATAACACTTCCTTTCATACTGGAACAAAAATGACACCATTTATGGCACTTTTTGGATACCACCCTCCTTCCATCACTTCTTCTCTAAAAGAAAAATATAAGGTTCAAGTAGTGGAAGATCACATCGAGAATCAACAAGTTCTCCAAATCTTAAAGGACAACCTGACCATGGCACATAATTGCATGAAACAACAAGCAGATCAACATCATAGTGAAAGAAGTTTTGAAGTAGGGGATTGGGTATTTTTAAGACTACAACCATACAAACAGATGTCCCTCAAGCAAGCCAAGAAGGATAATAAATTATCACCAAAGTATTATGTCCCTTATAAGGTGTTGCAAAAGATTGGTACTATGGCATACAAATTGGAGTTGCCTGCATCTTCACGAGTATGCCCAGTTTTCCATGTTTCATGCTTAAAGAAGGTTATAGTTGACAAGATCCCAGTTCAAACTATATTGCCAAAAATTGACGAGGAAGGAAAAATCATGTTGGATCCTGAAGCCATCACTGACACAAGAATTCACCAACTGAGGAATAGATCCATTTCAGAGTATCTCATTAAATGGAGGAAACTATCGGCTGAATATTCCACTTGGGAAGACAAGTCTTTTATACAGAAGCATCCAGAGTTACTCAAGCATTGCGAACAACACTTGTCTCAAGGGGAGGGGCATGTTAAGCCCTAAAATTGGTTCATCACCCCTTAATTGGGGCATATTATATTAGTAATTTTATTTTATTTATGTCGGCTTTAGGCCATTAGTTGTAATTATACCTCCTAGTCTCCTATATATACCAAGGAGACTATTTCATTTTGAATCATCTTGTACTTGAACATTTAAGAGGGGTAAAAGGAGGTTTCCCCCTCGAAGAGGCTTATTATCTGAAATTATCTCTCTTTCAAGGTGTTGAGTACTTTTTTCTGAGGATTTTCTATGCTATATTGATATTTGGTTCTTAACAAAATGACTCTCCAAGTTAGGAGGGAGTATTGAAAACATTCATCTTTAAAATTGAAAAATAGTCCATCTTGAACAGATGCTTTCTTGTTCGGAAAGTGGATTGAGACTTCTAACGGACAATCACTTTCCATTGTGGTTAACATGGGAAGTAATCTGATCATTGATGTATCATAGATAATGACTTCCCATTGTGGTTAACATAGGGAGTGGTCTAGGGTAGTCTCTCTTCCTGAGGGTTACTCAAGAAGACTAGCCTACCTCGCCGGACAACGATTTCTCATTGTGGTTAACATGAGGAATGGTCCGTTTTGGAGGTTGATGCAGGACAGTCTTTTCCTCTTGTGGTTAACAGAGGAAATCGTTCGAACAGTCATTCCTTAGGGTTATACATTCTCTCCAGGGCACACTTTGATTAGTGTAGGAGGAATGGCCCAGGGTGGGGAATGGTCCAGGTGCAACAATTAGGGATAGACATTCCTTAGGGTTATACATTCTCTCCAGGATGCACTTTGATTAGTGTAGGAGGAATGGCCCAAGGTGGGGAATGGTCTAGGCTCAACAATCAAGGACAAACATTCCTTAGGGTTATACATTCTCTCCAGGGTGCACTTTGATTAGTGTAGGAGGAATGTCCTAGGGTGGGGAATGGTCTAGGAAAGACATTCCTTAGGGTTTATACATTCTCTCTAGGGAACACTTTGATTAGTGTAGGAGGAATGGCCCAGGGTGAGGAATGGTCTAGACTCAAACATTCCTTAGGGTTTATACATTCTGTCCAGGGTGCACTTTGATTAGTGTAGGAAGAATGGCCTAGGGTGAGGAATGGTCCATGCTCAGAAATCAGAAACAATCCTTCTTCCTTGTTTGAGAAGAATAGGGTAGATAGCCCATTGCTGACGAGGGAAGATATTCTTTCAAATATCACAAACATGAATGAAATATTGGCCCAGATGATTCAGTTTATTTTTAACAATATTTTCTGTGCAGGATGGCATCAGATTATTGTTATGGAGACTACCTGCCTCCAGACAGTAGAGATATACTACTGTGGTGGATATGTTCCACTATTTTGAGGCATATATTCTTTCATAGCTCATAGATGTAAGTGAAAGATTGGCCCAAACAAATCAGTTTATATCATAACATTGTTTCTATGCAGGTTACTATCATATGTTTGTTATGAAGACAATAGATATAGACTACTGTGGTGGATATGTTCCACTATTCGTGAGGTAGATATTCTTTCAGAACTCACAGATGTGAGTGAAATATTGGCCCAAATAATTCAGTATATATCATAAAATTGTTTCTATGCAGGTTGCTATCAGATGTTTGTTATGAAGACTGTATGACAGTAGATGAAGACTACTGTGGTGGATATGTTCCATTGTTCATGACTATACGTTGTTGATCAAGTACTTTTGTGTTACTTGGTGTGGTAGTTATGTACTACTATGGATAGACACAATTGTGTTTTATTTTTGTTCTAACTACCTTGAAGACTATCAACAGTTTATTGAAAATAATCACCATCCAGATGAATGATGAACAGAGATTTTCCAGACGAAAATTGGTTTAGAGCACTTACTCCTCTAGATTATAAGAGTGGTTCTTGTATCACTCTATGGTGTGAGTGACTTATCTAGCATCATGTCTAATTACTCAGATGAAGTATGGTTTCGAGAGATGTAGCTGATGGTGATGGTGATGCTCATGATCTAGTCATGAGATAGTCTAGATGACTATATCGATGTTACCGGGTAAATGGTATGTTTTTGTACTCAAGTCCATTACCTGTAATACCTCCCTAGCTAGGAGGGAGTGTTAATATTGTGGTAGTTGTGGGAGGTATTTACCTCCATGTGTGAACTTGGTGAGAATAGAAGACTCTGGAAAGCAAGAGAAAACCCTAATGAGTTGGATAAAAACCGTAGAAGTCTTATCGGCTCAAGAAGATAATTTATATTAGGTTATTAGCCTCCAAGAGAAGAAGTCGACCATAAATAATAATAATATACTGAACAAACACATATCCAAAAGGAGAAGTCAGCCCCAACAAATCTAGCAGAACCAATATAAATACAGGGTGCCAGTTCTCATTTGACATCATCTCATAATTGCAGTTCCCAGTTGGTGTGCACTGCAGTTCCCAGTTTGGTGCACACATGTGGAGGAGAGTTGCAGGTGCAACTACTGCAGCTAGCAGTTTCAGTGTTGGCTTGGACTATCTCTTGGCTAGGGTTTGGACTATCTAATCAGCTTTTTGTGATGCACTATCCTTGGGGAAAGGTGTGCTACCCTTTGTTTGGATATCTAGCCTAGGGTTTGCTTCCAGAGTAATTCTCAGTCAAGGTTAAGGTGCTCGGAGGGAGGCTTCGGCCTATGGTTGGGTGATGAGGGTATCACCAATGGTAAAATGAGCACACAATCTTCTATATTCTAACATTTTTTTGGTACGCACATAAGTATGAGTATAATTTGTTTTGCGATGGTGTATTCAGTAGTGTGCACAGATATTTGAGTGTGAAGGAATATGTTAAACTTGACATGGTGCATGCATAGGACGAAAATGCATGTGGAATATTGGTGCACAGTATCAAAATTGTGCACAATGGATATTGGTGCACAACGCTAGAGTAGTGCGCGTAAGTAGTCGGTACGATGAAGAAGAAATGCACAGTAGATTTAAGTGCGCGGAGAAGCGTTTACCTTGTAATATTTCTATGCACGATAATATAAATGAAAAGGTCAAGTTAGTGCACACGAAGTCGCTTGGAAGGTGAGGAGTCTGAGTTTAAATTTCATAATAATAAAAGAAAAATAAACACATAACTGCATTGAAGCATTAATTAAAAAGAATTCTGAATTTTAATTTCTTCTGATTTAGACAGATGAAAATAAAATATAAGATTACAAGAAAAAATTATTATAAAAGAAAACAAGAGTCATAACATCACCAGATAGAAATTGTAATAAAATAGTCTAAAATCCATTTATGTATTTATATAATCATATTAATCACAAAAGTACAAAAGGGTGATGACAACAGTTAGCCTGTTGTAAAAAGGGTCATTGAAGAACATGCCTATCATCTCTTTTACTCTTTACCTCCACTACCGGCTGTTCAAAATTCACTGAGACATGCTTATCTTAGTTGAATACTTACTTCCTCTTAGTGATATCTGCCTTTAAATAAGAGTCTAACCAGGCCGGTTGATTTTCTCCAACACTTTTGGCCACTTCAACCGTAGATTCCTCTTTCTTATGTCGCTTACTCTTTTTCTTCTTAGCGGCTGGCCTGTTGATGACTAAATCCTTTATAGTGGGATTCAACCTAACTTCCAATTGTGTGTCTATAACCGACTTTGTGTTGAACTTAGTTTCTAGAAGGTGCACAAGGACCCTTTCCTCCTTATTCACAAGAAAGCCTAGCATGTTGCTTGAATAACCAGTCTCACTCAACTTAGCTTTGTCCATGTATCTCAGGTTGGGGATACCAAAATGTGTCTTTACAGAGAGCAGGAAGTTGAGCAACTTGAAGATTACTATGGTTATGGATATGAAAATATATTCATACTTGGGGAGTGGTAATTATAGAACTCCATTTATGAAGTGCAGACAGATTATGTACAAAGAGCGTTGGGTTTCCATGCTTGGCCAATCCATTTAAAATGATTAGCTTTTGAGTTTGTTACATGGAGGCTTTCATCTGACGTCACATGGTTGCGAAGTACTAAACGAATGAAGAAGGGTGATCTGACTAACTGTCGTCCGCTCCACGAATGGTGGATTTGACATGTTGAGACATGTAATACCGTGTCTTGGCGAAAGTGGTTTCGAAAAAACTAGCTTCTTGCGCAAGTGTATCTCGGAAGGCACTACGCGTCAGCATTCTTGAGACTTGGGTTTTATCTAGAATTGTCGTGGTGATAAAACCAGGAAACTGGGAGCGATAATGTTGATGTGTATGTTGAATCGAAATGGTGCATATTCTCATGAATTGTTGATTTGTTAGATTGATTAGTTTCGATGGTTGCACATTTTGCATAATTAACAACAATTTTGTCAGGTTAGACCAGTGCAGAGTCTGTAGGAATGGAAGAGGCACAGGGGAATTACAGTCATCCAGAGAAGAGAAGAGGGATGGATTTCCATTTGGGCATGGAAGGAATGAACTCCAATGGACATGGAGAAGAAAGGAATGAAGATATGAATATGGTTGATACCATTAATAATTTGCAGAAGGATGTCCAAAGCCATAAAGATGATAATGAAAGGCTTATAAAATCCAAAGAGTAGCAAGATGACTTCAACATGAAGCTATTGGAAGGTTTGAACAAAATAGAGAAGAAATTGGTTAAGGAGAGTGACTCAAGTAGATCTGAGAGTCACAAATCGTCAGAGGAGAAGGGAGAAGTAAAAAGTGCTAGTAGACATCACCATCATCCCCATAGGAATTCTCATAAGAGAGTAGGAAGCAACTCAAGTCTATCCCCTGTTAGAAGGTATAAGAGATCTGGGGTGGATGAGCTACGAGGAGAAATGAACAAAATCAAACCTCCTACATTTGATGGTGAGCACAAGAAGGATGAATATGCCGAAACATGGTTTCTAGGCATGAGGAAGTATTTTCAATTGCATAATTATTCTTCTCATGCTGAAGGTAGAATCACTATCTATCAACTCAAAGGAAAGGCCTCCATGTGGTGGGATCAACTTGTGCAGGTACAACACATTGTAGAGAAAAGTGTTACTTGGATTGAATTCAAGAAGTATTTTGAGAAGAAGTACTTGACCAAGAGATACTATGACAAGAAAATGAAAGAGTTCTTTGAACTCAAGCTTCAATGTACGACCATAGATGAATATGAGAGAAGGTTTATGGAACTGTTGAAGTATGTCTCTTTCATTAAGGATGATATAGTCAAGATTCAACGATACTTAAGTGGATTTCCATCATTCATTAGTGACAACATACAATATGATGATCCCAAGACATTAGAAGAGACCATAAGGAGAGCTAAATGATTATATGACCAGTTGAAAGCAAGACCATCTTTCCAAAAGGCTTGGGAAGACAATAAGAAATTCAAGATGGATTAGAGGAAGAAGGGAGCTAAGCCACCATTCTTCATAAATAATCCACAATGGCAAAAAACACATAAGGAAACCAGAGTGATTGACACAGGGAGTCAAGGGCCAAGGTAGCCACCTATGCAATGTTGGGGTTGTAAAGGAGACCATAGGTTCAGAGATTGTCCTCACAGAGGTGAAAAAGGTAGGGTTGTTCACAATGTACAATGATTTGAGATAGTATAGTACATGGGCAGAAATGTGCCAAGGATTTATGCAGCCCTGGACAACAAGCAAGCAGAGTATCAGTCCCACATGATTGAAGTGGAAGGTATGATCAACAAGCAAACCCTTGCTATTTTAATTGATTCAGGAGCTATCCATAGTTATATAGACCCTAATATGGTGGAAAGTTTGCAATTGCCAAGAAGCAAGCATGGGAAATCCTGGTTGGTGCAACTGGCTACAGGAGCCAGAAGAAAAGTTAATGAGATGGTTAAGTCCTGCCTCATAGACATGAATGGACTAAATACTAGGGAAAATTTGAACATCTTACCCTTAGGTTCCTATGACTGTTTAATTGGGATGGATTGGTTTGACCCACATAATGCTCTATTGTATTGTCATAACAAAGAATTCACTTGCTTGGATGAAGAAGGGAACCAAAGGAAAGTGTATGGAATTCCCAGGGAAGTAACCGTTAGAGAAATTTCAGCATTCCAGCTGAAGAAATGTTATAGAAGAGGATGTCAAATATTTGCAGATCATATGGAGGAGACACCTAAAGACAAGGTGCCAAATTTGGAGGATTATGAAGTCTTGAAAGAGTTTGAAGATGTATTCAAGGAAGTACCAGGACTACCCCCAAGGAGAGAAATTGATTTCTCTATAGATTTGATGCCTGGAGCAACACCAGTATCAAAGACTCCTTACAGAATGAGTATACAAGAATTGAAGGAGTTGCAGATGCAGCTTGAAGAAATGATGAAAAAGGGGTATATATGCCCAAGTGTATCACCTTGGGGTACCCCAGTCTTGTTTGTGAAAAAGAAATATGGAACGTTAAGATTGTGCATTGACTTCAGATAATTGAATAAAGTGACTGTTAAAAAAAAATATCCTCTACCAAGGATTGATGACCTCTTTGATCAATTGAAGGATGCAAGGATATTTTCAAAGATAGATCTCAGATCAGGATACCATTAGGTAATAAATAAAGAAGAATATATTAGCAAGACTGCCTTCAGGACAAGGTATGGTCATTATGAGTTCACAGTGGTACCATTTGGATTGTCAAATGCACCAGTTGTTTTCATGTGCTTAATGAATGGTGTTTTCCAAGAGTATTTGGACACGTTTGTCATTGTCTTTTTGGATGAAATTCTTATATATTTCAAGTCACAGGAAGAGAATGAAAATCATTTGAGGATGGTGTTGCAAGTATTAAGGTATCATCAGTTGTATGCCAAATTGAGCAAGTGCTTATTTTATCATAAAAAAATTCATTATTTAGGGCATATCATCTCAAAAGAATGTGACAGAGGTCATATCTTCAATGGGCCTTGCAGGTTACTATAGGAGATTCATTGGAGGATTCTCTAATATAGCACACCCAATTACTTCCTTACAAATGAAGGGTATGAAGTTTCAGTGGACGTCAGACTGTGAGAGGAGTTTCCAACATTTGAAACAATTATTGACAAGTGCTCCAATACTAAGGATTGCAGACCCAAATGAAGATTTCATTGTATGCACAGATGCATGTAATGAAGAACTGTGTGGATTCCTCAATCAAAATGGATTTGTGATATGTTATGAATCAAGGAAATTGAAAGAGCATGAATGAAACTATGCCACTCATGATTTGGAGTTGGTATCCATAGTGAATGCCTTGAGGAAATGGAGACACTACCTCATGGGAAAAAGGTTTGATTTAAGAATAGACCACAATGGTTTGAAATATTTATTTGATCAGCCAAATCTAAATGCTAGATAAAGAAGATGGTTAGAATTTCTAAGTGAATATGACTTTGATATAAAGCATATCAAAGGGAAAGAAAATAAAGTGGCAGATGCACTCAGTAGGAGGGTGCATGAGCTTCATGCTACAACCATCAACATGTATCAGACTGATGTTAAAAGAAAAATTATGGAGGCTACAAATATAGATATACAGTACAGAGAATTGACAGAAATGCTACAATAGGGTAAGATACTTCGGAAGATGAATATTTATAAGTTGGGAGTAGATGGATTACTGTTGCACAAGAAAAAAAAATTGTACCAAATGTCCAAGACTTGAAACGTATAATTTTGCATGAGATGCATAATACTCCTTATGCATGGCACCCTGGATATCAGAAAATCATAGCAACAATCAAGAGCCAATACTTTTGGCCAAGTATGAAGAGAGAAATTGCAGAATACATCGTTAGGTGTATGGAACGTCAGAAAATTAAAAAAGAGCATAGGAACCCAACAAGATTGCTACAACCTTTTCCCATTTCAGAATGGAAGTGGGAAGTGGTGAAAATTGATTTTATTATGGGATTGCCCAGAACAGGAAAGCTACATGATTCGATTATGGTAGTGGTGGACAAGCTTACAAAAGATGCCCATTTTATTCCACTAAAAACTACTCACAAAGCAGTAGATGTTGTTGATATTTTCATGAAGGAAGTGGCACAATTGCATGGAATTCCTAAAACGATTGTGTCTAACAGAGACCCAAAATTCACCTCAAATTTATGGAAAGGATTGTCCAAAGGATTCAGAAAGAATATGAACTTTAGTACAACTTATCATCCCAATTCTGATGGACAGAAAGAAAGAGTGAACATGGTGATAGAATATATGTTGAGAATGTATGTGATGGACAAACCATCGAAATGGGAAGACTACCTACACTTGGTATAATTCTCTTATAATAATGGGTATCAGGCATTAGTGAAGATGATCCCATTTGAAGAACTTTATGAAAGAAGGTGAAACACTCCAGTAAGTTGGGATAATCCAGTTGATAGAACAGTAGTCGGGCCAAAATTGCTCAAGGAGATGGAGGACCAAATGTTAAAAATTACAGAATTTGAAAGCTCCCCAAGACAGACAGAAAAGTTATGCTGATAAAAAAATAATCCACAGAGAATTCAAAGTGGGTGATCATGTTTTCCTGAAAGTGAAAGATAACATGATCTCCTTGAAGCTGGGAAGTTGCGCCAAGTTAACAGCTAGATTTTGTGGACAATTTGAAATCCTAGAGAGGATTGGTCCAGTTGCTTATATGATTGCATTGCCTGCATCTATGTCTATTCATAATGTCTTATGTGTATCATTGCTAAATAAATATATACTCAATGCTAATCATGTTATTGGTTGGAATGTTATTCAGGTGGAGCAAGAAGGTGCTTTCCAAGTGCATCTGGTGCACATCCTAGATCGAAAAATCTAACAACTCCATAATCGATCCATATGGCTTGTAAAGGTCCAATGGACCTAGTACAGACGTAAAGACGGTACTTGGGAGCATGAGGATGCAATGCGGGCAAAATACCCACATCTTTTTGAAGAATTTTGAGAATTTTGTTGTATAAGGGTACATGATGCACTGAGGACAGTGCATAAATAAGGGGAGGGGATTGTAATATCCCTCGTCCAAACCCAAATGTAAATATAATCCAAGTATATTTAAGCTAGTGAGTTGTTTAGACATCATTTTTGTAATACACCTTTCATGGCATGGTGTGCACATATACTGCACAGTAAAGGGATGTAATGTGCACATTTCTAAATACCACGCGTAGTAACTAAGGTGCACACAACCTTAAAGATACATAATACAACGCGCAATAACTAAGTGCACCCAATATTAAGGTCAATGAACCTTTGTGTATATAATATGCATTATAGGCTGGTGAGCCAGTATTATAAGTCAGATTGCTTATGTCTTGGAATTAGGCCAGCGTGACTAGATGTTAAAGTCTAGACTTCCTACTTTGTACATGACTCATGATTAATATAAAATACATCACTACGCATAGACCGACCATGATAAAAGATATGGGGGACTGAACTTCACCAGTTAGGGAAAGGGAGGGCCAAAAGTCAAGGGAACATTATATTAATATTTCCTAAAACATAAAGTATGGATAATTAGTTTAACCTAAGTTCTAAAGTTGGGGACAAGTGGACAAAAGTAACTTCTGATATGACAAATGTCAAGTTGGGGACATGCATTCATATCATGGGGAAACTTAGCTCAGGGGGGGATTTTCTCACAGATACCTTATGAACGGGGGAAGGGGGGACCATCAGGTTGGCCATCACCTTTTACAAAGAGTTCATAGTGATTCCAAAACACACTCAGTTATCCAGTCAATGACTCCATGACCATTTCACTCATACATTCCATTATCCTTGAGATATCCATTTCACCTTTTCGAAGCCTGTTTCCCCATCCTTTTTGGTTGGTGTACCTGGTTATCTTGGAGCGGGATTGAAGAAGTGGGTTGTCAGACCCGTGAGAAGTTCTCTAAGTGAGAGAATT
Source organism: Picea engelmannii (assembly GCA_009831015.1). Taxonomy (NCBI): domain Eukaryota; kingdom Viridiplantae; phylum Streptophyta; class Pinopsida; order Pinales; family Pinaceae; genus Picea; species Picea engelmannii. The sequence continues at coordinate 225,756 of ML777304.1, read as the reverse complement.
GTTGGGGATTGATTTCCGTAGGTGCTAAACTATAGCTACAATGCTCTGAGACTTCTGGTCCATCCTGTTGTTGAAGCCTTGGAAGGGAAGTGGGGCATCCAAGGGGTTGTTGAGAAGAGAAGGGGCACACTTCCTTGGGTGGGATAGACATGTGGGGAATGAGAGGTTGTAGGATTTTATTTGAGTGAGAACCTAAGATGGAGTCTTTCCTGTTGTCCATGAGCCTTAGACTAGATAGGAATCCCTTTACCCTGGGTGGAGTTCAGTCCCAACTCGGGGGTGATTCACTATTGAGAGTGATGAACAGTGTAGTCTATGGCTAGGAGTTACGTTCCCTTGATATAAGACTGTTTGGAACGTACTTGGGTAACAAATGAGGTGGATTAGAGAACTTGAAAACCCTAATATAAGTATAATTGTTTTCCATATACTAGTTAGCCAGGTATTTAAGGGTCTCTGCAACTTCTCAAGACAACCTCGGGAGAGATCGTCCAAAAAAAACTTGGAATATTGGGGCTAGAAAGTCATCACAAATTTCATATAAATCACCTTTACAATTGCATTCCCGAAGCTTAGAAAAATAGATATGAATGGGTGGGAGGTAAGGGTTCCAAGCCCAGTTCATTCCAAGAAAGGGATATAAGAACAAATTGCATCAAACAAATAAGATGACAAATAAAAACTTGTTTTTTTGTTAATGTGGGCTTCATATGCAGTGCACAAGATGTCATCTGTTAGGATTTTTGCCCAATTGAAAATTACCCCTTCTTCAACTATATATTTGACTAGGGGCATCCATTCTAGCTTGAATTGTATGTTTTCAACCTCTTCATATAGACAATAGATCATCATTATGAGGAGTCGATATGGCCCTTTGAGGTACTGTGTATTGTATATCTTATCGTGCTTAATGTGGAACTTTGTGTCTTCGTCCCACCAGTCTTCCAACAATTCGGTCCAATTTGGGTGTTTTTTATTGAGTTCTTCCAAAAATTGCTTATTGAGGAATCGATCTAGCATCGGTAGCCTGTATGGTCTATGATTTCTTCTACTTGTGGGTTCAAATGTGTGTATTCCCATTGAGTTGCATCATTATATGGAAAAAGGGCTGGTCAAGTGACTACAATGTATAAATCACTCTTTCTGATGTTTTCATACACTTGCAAGTCTCCACCCTATGCCGTGAAATATCCAAGCTTAAATACCTGATATATATATTTCCATGAAGAATTCCTGTGTAGCCTAGTTTTATCACCAGTGTCTCTTACAAGCACATCTTTTGGATTCTTCATTTGAATTGGGACATTTGGTGTTGTGGATCTTCCTCGACAATCTCTTGGTCCAGACATTTTGTATCAAGTGTGCTTGTGTGATTCAAAGAGAAGTGAGGGATGGTCCAGACATTTTGTATCTAGTGTGCCCGTGTGATTCAAAGAGAAGTGGGGGATTTACATAGAGAGACATAATCTCCTACAATGTTTCCAAATGCAATGAACTCAAAATAGTTTAACAACTTGTTTTTCTACGCTTATAACTCGAAATCATGTATAATAACTACAGTGCTTCAATCAATCAAATCTCATTGCTATTTTTCCCTAGATGATCATCGAACTATTAATATTTTTCAATATGAAGTTCAAATAGGTGGTAGAAGTATAGTACCTTGTCGTGTTGCAGACTCATGCTTCGCATGAACAACTTTGCAAGCGGGCGTTGGAAACATAGGCTTTATGAATAACATTAGGTTTGGGCCCGCATGTGGATATCCTCTTGCAAGATTTTTAGGTAAGTGTTTCATGGAGATAGGTTTGCAAAGAAATTTTTATGAGTGGAGAAATTTACAAAATGTGTCCTAGGATTTCCTATTAGGTCCATGCGCAAGCACCCTCTCGCAAGGTTTTCGGGGAAAAAGTTTTGTGGGTGAGTTTTTTTGTATTATAACTTAAGTCCTCTTGTGAGCATGACCCTGATTGTTTCATGGGTCACAAGATACGAGTGACCATGTATGTAGCTTTGTTGAGGTGGAGAACCCACGCGCGTGGACTTTCCCACAAAAGCTTGCGGGTGAAAAGGTCTTGCTATAGAAAAATGATTTATCGTATATATAAGGATGGATTTTATTGGCTCATAGGATAGGGAAAATACCTCGAGAGAATTTTCAAAGATCATTTGTTAAAAGGAAAGGAGATTCAAGGAGACAACGACATAATTTCTTAATTAAATCCGCTTACAACTACTCTTAAGAGAGGTAATGCAAAAAAGAGAAAATTAAGCTGACAATATTAAACTTGGTGAGGGAGACTTCCAATTGGCTCATGAAGCATGCAATTTGATAAAATTTAAGTAATTTAAACAAAGTGCTTGTGAAAAAGGGGACACTACAGGATTGCATCTTGAATTCTTTTTGAAATGTTCTCATGGGATGCAAATTAGACTACCTCAAGTGCTAAGGAAATGTATGAATTAGACTACCTGCCCCCGCAATGCTTGCGAGTTCAAACATTTAAATAATATGATCAATGATGAAAAGGGGGAATTACTATGGCATATTCATTAAAACCTTATAGTATACTCTGCATCTTAGGTGGAAAATTTGGGAGAGGGGGGGAAGGGGGATTAAATATACCTAGAAGAGAAAAATTTTAAGGAGAAAATTTTTAAGGGAGTTGTTGCAAGTACAACACCAACTTAATAAAATAAGAGCATATGATAAGGGTCATGCAACATAATTAACTTACGATAACTTATTATGGTAGAAAATATAGGTCACAATCCTTAAACTCAATAACTATACTACATAAAGGGAAGATGAAACTTTGAAAATACTTAACATGATATAGATAGTCATCATCATTAAAGAAAAATTTTGGTTTAGGTTATATTTTGTGAAATACCAATGATAAGACAAAGCCCTCAAATCAAAGATATGATAGTCTTATTGTGGTGATAGTATTAGGGCCATAAAGTTGTAGTGTGAAGGAAAAATCACTAACGCTAAAAAGGACAACCGAAATATTTCTTTCCTTTGGCTCATGTAATGTGATCTAGATCATAGATAAGGCAATGAACTTGGATACAAGACTCAAATTAGTACCCACTAGCGCAAGTAGCTTATCACTTGTTACAAGTGACTCAAAGAGAGCCAATATTTCTACAATGAAGCTGGATTCTACAACAATAGAGTTAGGGACTAGGTGTAGTGTTCCTCGGCTTAACCGAGGAACATTACTATGTGAACATACTAATAAAATCAAAATTTTCTACTAACTAATATCCTGTAGCTTACGAACTTTGAATTAGACACACATTTAACCATTTTGATACCAATAAATTAATGTTTCTACAACATGCCAAATTAAACATGAATGCAACTAATTAACTCATTACAACAACATATAAAACCATTCTCAAACATGAGGTAAAAGAACGACCATTAAAATCATAATAAAAATCAGAAAATAGATAAACACTTATATTTTTAAAACGTTTGTGCAACCAGCTGCTTGAGAAGGACATTCCACCCAACCATAGAATTGTTGTTTCAAATATCAATAGCAAGTCACCCTTGAGCTGGGTCTAGGAGTTCACAAAAGAAGGGTTCCTCTCACAGTCCACTCACAACTTAATATCCCACAATCCATGGTATTCTCCTACAACTATCCCAAATTTCCTCCAATTCTCTTCCTCTTGACCTTCCCAACCCAAGGAATGTACCCCTTCACTACTCTCAGTCCATAGGGCATCCCATTCATTTATCAATGTCTCTATGGCACATGTAATCAAGAATCCCTCTATTGGGAACTCAAGGGAGCTCACTGCCAGGAAAACTAGCAGCAAACCACAACAAACACTTGTTGTTATGATGAAACTCCCACAGGAGTTCACTCTTCGGGCCAAACAACCTCTCTTTTCAGTATCCAACTCCAAAATGCTCCAAAAATGCTCCAACATGCTCTAGAATTCAACTAGTTTTTTTTCTCTAGATCCAATGCTCCTCTTTCTTACTCTGTGCTTGTTATTCATTCCAAAACATGAAATGTGAAAAAAGCTCCCTATTCTTCCCATACAAATTTCGTCTATTTTGTAGAAGTTTTAATACAAATTATGTATTTCCTGGATTCTCCTGATCTAACAATTATATGCCACTGTTAAATATAGAATCGCTTCTACTAATATTCTTACAGAATTTAAAACACGGTGGCCAATTGCAATATCAAGAAGAAAGATCAATCACACATAACACATATGTTTTACTGGGAAAGCATAAAGATAAAAAATCCACTATCATGTATTTTGTGTATATCATGGATCATGAAACAATCTCATACAAAAATGTAATCCAATATCTCTCAGTACAATATACAATCGTCTCACACTGTCATACAAAAATTGACAAATTCATGTGCCAATTTACTTCTTCTAGACAACCTGCCTCCTCTGCACAATCCCTGCTAATGGAAATCCTTGCAATGAATTGAAATCCTCTTGCCTAGGATGTGCATTCCTCATGGGCACATCCACTGTGTGTGTGGTTGCATGAGTGCACTCACTAATGTCACAATTGATAGTCAAACTGTCCCTTTCACCTGTTATTGCAACTAGGTCTCCACTGGATCTGACATGCATGTAGTTAACAGTGGTAAATCTTCAGTTGCATGTGAGATCACTAATTGTGAATTACTTAATAATTAATTCACCGATCTCTCACTAGTGTAAGTTTAGTTACAACTAGTACAATTGATCTTAACTCACTTAAATGAGTTAAACTACTTTACAACTCACATAACTACACATCCAACTCTGTTACAACTTCAAATCACTCAGTTACAACTAATTCGACTTGCATGTCCCACCAGTCAACCTTTGAACTCGAATTTCCTATAGCTAATTGATTTTCCACTTCAGTTAACTATTTCCAAGTGCTCATTGAGAATAGACTAATATTTATTGTCCAACTATTATTAAGGGATAATAATAGTCAACATACATCTATAAATAGAATTCACTCACCATCTATAAATAGAATTTTCTCATCATCTAAAAATAGACTTCCACCTAAAAATAGCTCGAGGCTCCATCCTAGTGTAGGCACATAATTTTCACTAGGATCTTCTTGTTGAATCTCAACACTCCTTCTCAACAAGAAATGGATTATCCTTCACCCTGATCCTGTCTCTATTGTATTTGAGTTTTCTCTTGGTGACTGGCTTCGTCAGAATGTCTGCATCTTGATCTTTCATAGGAATGTACTGAAGAAAAATGATCTTCCACTACACACAATATATGATATGATGATACCGGCTATCTATATGCTTAGATCTCTCATGAAACACAGGATTAATTGAGAGTTTAATGAAACTTTGATTATCACAATGAATCATTGTCGGATCTAAATGAGAACCAAACAAACCAACCAAGAACTTTCTCATCCAGATAGCCTCACATGAATCTTGAGTCCCTGCCATGTATTATGCTTCTGTTGAACTGAGTGCCATGAATCTCTGCTTCCTATTGTACCAAGAAAAAACTGTAGATCTGATACTAAATATCCCCCCTGATGTGGTCTTTCTGTCCATTGGGTTGCTCGCCCAATCTAAATACATGAATCCATGCAACTTCACCTCATCCATCTGTCTATACCATAATCCATACTCAGATGTGCCCCTCAGGTATCTCAGGACATGCTTACCCACCTTCCAAAAGAGCTTGGTAGGCCTAACCATCACTTGACTCAGCTGGTTAACTGCATAGAAAATGTTTGGTCTCATGTTCACTAGATACATTAGCGAACCCACTAATTGTTGATAGACAATAGCATCCACTACCTCTCCGGAAGTAGCATCCTCTTTCCTCCATGTTCCTGGAAGAGGAGTATCCATGGGTTTGCAACCCTCCATGTGAAACTTACCCAGTATCTCCCTTGCATATTTTCCTTGAGACACAGAAAGTTCACCATCTCGTTTCCATATTTCCAATCCAAGGAAATAATGAAGGAGGCCCATATCCTTCATATCGAACTCCTTTGCAAGGTCCTCCTTGCATGAGTGTATCAACGACTCATCACTAGTCAGTATTAAATCATCAACATAAAGAAAAATGATTAAAATCTTACCCTTGTAGATCCATCTCGAACCTACCACTGATTTGTCAACTGGTCTTGGGACAATTTCCCATGCACTATTTTTGACAATGGAGTCATACTCCTCCACCATTGCATCAACCTAAGTGAGATCCTGCACTACTTCCTGAAAGGAAGATGGTTCATTCACAATACATTTTCTCATGAGCATGGATGATTTTAGGGGCTAAATTTCGCTCATGGGCTAATTTTCCATGTTTTTTCCAAAAATGAGATTCACTATTTTAAAAATGATTCGCCCAAATTCTATAGGATAAAATTATTTTACCTTAAAAATCGCCAAAATTTTATAAAAAATATATAAAATCCTTATATATTTGAATATTTTTACAAAATTATTGCCAATCATTTATAGTTGGCATATGAAGGGTTAATAAGATTCACCAAGGTTTCTACATTTTAAAATAAATTTCCATCCTTAAAATCATCCCTACTCATGAGAGCCATGTATCTAGTAAATCGATCAGGAGACTGTCTTTGTTTGCGTTGTGAAGTAGGGGATCCTACATTCTGTGCACCATCTAGCCTCAATCTATCAGCTTTCATGGTGCGCTTTCTACCATTTCTGATGGATGGCTCTGCATGAGTGGCTTCCTCCACTCCATGAACCTCCTCATGTGGCTGATCCACATCTTGAGACTCATCCTTGGGAACCAATAGTTCCTCCTCCACATGCAAGTCTAGCTCCCTCTCAAGCAACAACTGCATGGCTTTCCCCTCATTGAATTTTATATCCTGTCGCATAACAATCATCTTACTGTTAGGAAAATACACATGATAATTATGGGGTGTTTCTATGTACCCCACAAATATCCCAACTTCAGCAATCAGCTCCAACTTCTTTGTGGTGTTCTTGGTCACATGCACATAAACAGATGAGACAAAAATCTTAAAATGAGAAACATCAGGTTTCTTACCAGTGAAATCTTCTCCAGGTGTACCCATGCCAAGTAATCTATGAGGACAACGATTTTGCACCTAAACCACAGTATTGCATGCTTCTGCCCACAAATGCATTGGTAGGCCCTGATCATGAAACATCGCTCGTGTTGCACCCATGATCATTCTTTTCTTCGTCTCCACGACCCCATTTTGTTGTGGGTTATGAGACGCTATGAGTTCTCTTCGAATTCATTCTTTTCTACAGAAGTCTTTGAATTCGTTAGATATGTATTCTCCACCATTATCGCTCCTCAAAGCCTTCACTTTCCTCCCCGACTCTTTCTCCACCAATGATTTAAAGTCACAGAACTTTGAGAATGTTTGATCCTTATTCTGCATGAAGAAGATCCAACATTTATGAGAAAAGTCATCAACAAAAATAACACAATACTTATGTTTTGTTGTTGAAGCAACCGAGAATGGTCCACACACATCTGTGTGAATTCTCTCCAGGATCACCGAAGCATGGTTCTCCTTTTCATGAAAGGTGGAATTTACATAATTCCCCATGGTGCAACCCTTGCACTGATATAACTAAGCAAGTGTTCCCATTGGAAGTCCAGTAGATATTTGCTGCATGATTTTCAAGGCTCCATGATGAATATGGCCCAATCGCTTGTGCCATAATTCGCCCTCATCTCGGCTCACAAATTTTTCTGCCTTGCCCATCATGGAAATGCAACCATCTACCTCCAACTTATATAGATTCTTAACTTGAATCCCTATATTATTTACTTGACCCGTTGTTTTATGTCACAGGAAGGATTTTCCATCGTTGAAAACAACATCATAGCCTCTGTCCTCCAACATTGCGACTGAGACCAAGTTTTTCTTCAGACCTGGAACATGCATAACATATTTTAATTGAAATGGTTTACCTGAATCCCTCTGAAAGGTAATGGTACCAATTCCAGTCACACTGTATCGTCCATTTTCACCCATCTCTATATGCATTTTGAGATCTCTCTCCTCCAAGTCACTGAAAATCTCCTTATATCCCGTCATGTGGAAGGAAGCACCACTATCCAAATACCACACAGATCCCAATGCACTTGAATCCATGCATGAAATCAAGGAGAATTAAAGTCCAAATTGTGAGGCAAGGGCCTCACCAACTGCAGCTCCAACAACCTTCTTGTTCTTCTTCTTCTGCGGATAGTTAGTAGCAAGATGCCCATGTTCATGATAATAAAAACACTTCACTTTGGATGAATCCAACTTATTTCCTTTAGACTTAGATTTTGAATGGAATTTATTCCCCTTCCCTTTCCTTGCCTTGGAATCCAAAGCACAATCCTATTCATCATCATGCTTTTATGAAGATCCATCTCTGGTGTTCCACCTGAACTCCTCTTGCACCAAGTCTGACCATAGTCATTCCCAATCTGGCAATTTTTCCCTTCCATTGATAGAGTCTTGATCACTGTGTCAATTTTTGGGAAGTCCTAGGAGAGACAAGCTCACCAAATCATCATCAATGACTATTGTTCCCACACTCCCTAGCTCATCCGTACATTGAACAAACTTCGTGAGATATTTTTGAATGGAGTCGCCCTTCTCCATCTTGATCTTCCTGAGTTTATCTTTGAGAGCCAATTTCCTATGGTCGCTGCTATTTTGGAATAGATCTGTCAAAGTCTTCCACATTGCATATGGTGTGACTTTCCCATGGAGGCTTGAGACAATGTGGTCTCGTACTCCCTCCAATAGGATCCTCCTCACCTTTGCCACTTTCTTTTTCCATGCATCAAGATTTGCAACGTCTGCAACATCTGGCTTAGGAACATCTTTGTCAATGAATTCCTTCAATCCATTGTCTTCGAGTACTACCTCCATCCTTTCCTTCCAAGAAATGTATTTTGAGATACCCTTGAGTGCATACTCTAACCTCAAGCCATTGAAATCCATTTCGATCTTTAATCAGCTATAGCACCAAGAAAGTCTTTCTGCAAATTTGAATTCTATCCAATCACAAAATCAACTTCTGCAATCTTCTACACTCTGATACCATGTAGAAATTTTAATACAAATTATGTATTGCCTGGATTCTCCTGATCTAACAATTATATGCCACTGTTAAATACATAATCACTTATACTAATATTCTTGCGAAATTTAAAACATGATCACCAAATGCAATATCAAGAAGAAAGATCAATCACACATAACACAATTTTTTTACCAGGAAAGCATAAAGCTAAAAACCCCACTATCATATATTATGTATATATCATGGATCATGAAAAAATTTCATACAAAAATCTAATCCAAGAGCTCTCAGTACAATATACAATTGTCTCACACTATCATACAAAAATTGACAAATTTGTGTGCCAATTTACTTTTTCCAGACAACCTGCCTCCTCTGCGCAATCCTTGCTAATGGAAATCCCCGTAATAAATTGGAATCCTCTTGCCTAGGTTGCACCTTCTTCATGGGCATGTCCACTGTGTGTGTGGTTACATGAGTGCACTCACTAATGTCACAATTGATAGTCAAACTGTCCTTTTCACCTGTTATCTCAACTGGGTCTCCACTGGAGCAGACATGCATGTAGTTAATAGTGGTAAATATTTAGTTTCATGTGAGATCACTGATTGTGAATTAATTAATAATTAATTCACTGATCTGTCACTAGCGTAAGTTCAGTTACAACTAGTACAACTAAGATTAAATAACTTAACTAAGTTAAACTATATTAAAACTCACATAACTACACATCCAACTCTGTTACAACTTCAAATCACTCAGTTACAACTAATTCAACTTGCATGTCCCACCAGTCAACCTTTGAACTCGAATTTCCTATAGCTAACTGATTTGCCACTTCCGTTAACTATTTCCAAGTGCTCATTGAGAATATACTAATATTTATTGTCCAACTATTATTAAGGGATAATAATAGTTGACATACATCTATAAATAGAATTCGCTCACCATCTATAAATAGACATCACCTATAAATAGAATTTGGTCGTCATCTAAAAATAGACTTCCACCTAAAAATAGCCTAGGCTCCATCCTAGTGTAGTTGCATAATTTTCACTATGATCTTCTTGTTGAATCTCAACCTATTTTCCTAAGACAATTGACTGCTTACTCTTCTGAATGTTGATTGTACTTCAACCCCATGCTCCCCAATAACTATGGGATGTGACTCTCACACCGACCCTCTTACATGAGTTTAATGATTGTCTTTGGGAACACTCAAAACAAAAATAGAAGGTTGTCCCCAATGATAATAAAATTTCAGAAAATGGTTTTGAATTAATACCCATAAATAAATTCCCCCTTGGACCCCTCTTAGACACTCTCTTCTCTTGTGGAAAACTCAACCCCCATCGTTCTCCATATCCCCCAATAGTTGTCATTACATTTTATTGATTAAAATTCATACATACGATTTTCACTTTCCATTGCTTGGCCATAGCCACATTCATATCTACATTATGCATTAATTAAGATGGGAATTATAGCAGGGACATTACATTCCCCCTCCCCTACAATTGTGCACCAACCTCGGTGCACAACACCATGCCGAAATACGTATACAAATTTACATCATAACTTTCAGAAATATACAATTTTGAAAACTATGTTTACTCTCCAACAACAATCCCAACCATAATCTCTCGGTCTTCCAAACCTATTGACCCAAGGAATGTGCCCCATTCACTACCTTCAATCCATTAGGCTACACAATTATTTATTAGGGCTATCAACACAGGTGACCAAAAATTCTAATATGTGGTTCCGAAATTCTAGCTGCCCAAAAATGGAGTCTTGCATTTTTTAGCTTCTATTTTCTTCAAAATTGAAAAACATTTATGGGTATTCCTCCCACATAGCTTCTTTGTGCTCCTATGTTTAATATTCAGAACCATATAAGTTCCATCAAACCTTTACCATCCTTATGGATTTATTCATGAGAACTTTGAATTTTTTGTCCAAGATGTGTACTGGTTCCCCCCAGAAATCTGCTTCGTGCTCCTCATGGATCACAATCCAATCAATTATGTGGTTAGGGTCATGAAAATATTTCTTTAATAATGATACATGAAATACATTATGCACTCTCATGGATGCAAAAAATGCTATCATGTATGCAATTGGCCCTATCTTCTCCAAGGTTTCAAAAGGCCCACAATATCTTGTTGCCAACTTTAGGAAACAACCCAATCTTAGTGAACTTATTTTCTCTTTCACTTTTAGAAAAACATGTTCACCCACTTTAAAATATCTAAAAACTCTATGCTTGTCTACATAACTTTTCTACATGTGTTGGGCAACCCTTAAATTTTGCCTGATCCTTTTCATCTACTCTTCCATTTTCTTCAAAAAATATGTTCCAATGAAAACTTTATCTACTCGGTTATCCCAATTCACTGGTGTGTTACACTTCCTCCCATACAATGCTTCAAATGTGATCATTTTTAATGAGGTTTGATACCCATTATTGTAAGAAAAATCTACCAAGTGAATGTAGTCTTCCCACTACGACGATTGGTCCATCACATGTATTATGAGCATGTCTTCAATGACTTCGGGTGATACCCTGTACTGAGATTTAAATTTGTCCCAAAACCTTTGAACAAGCCTTTTTAAAAATTTGATATAAATTTTGGATCTATGTCTGAAACACTTACCTTGGGAACTCCATGTAGCTTGACAGTTTCTTCCATGTATATCTCTGCAATATTTTTTTCCTTGTGTGTTGTCTTCATTGGAATAAAATGTGAAACCTAATAAGCCTTTCCAAAAAATTGATGTAAATTTTGGATCTATGTCTGAAACACTTGCCTTGGGAAATCCATGTGGCCTAGAAAATTATTTCATGTAAATATTTCCAATATTTGTTTCCTTGTGTGTTGTCTTCACATGAATAAAATGTGCAAGATTTGTTAATTTATCGACCACCACCATGATGGAATCATGTTGCTTCACTCTTCTGGGCAACTTTGTAATAAAATGAATCGTAACCACTTCCCATTTCCACTCAGGACTAGGCAATGGATGTAGCATTCCCACTAGATGTATATGCTTTGTTTTCACTTTTTGGCATTCTAGACATTTGGCTAAGTAATTAGCCACTTCTTTATTCATTCATGGCCAAAAGTATTGGTTTCTTACAACTTCAATTGTTTTCTAACATACTGGGTACCCAACATACAACACATTGTGCATTTTCGCCAGTACTATATTTTTCAACTATATTGAGTTTGGAACATATATTTTTCCTATGTACATGAGGATTCCATCATCTTTCAGCTCATAATTTTTAAATGTTCTCTATAAATTGTCTTGCTGTAATGTTTCTTTTATTTGTAAATATTGTTGATCTGAAATTGTTGCTTCAATAATTTTATCTTTTAAATAAGATATGTACATGCTAATGGTTGTAACATGCATCTCATGTTCTCTTCTGTTGAGTGCATCAACCACTTGGTTTTCTTTTCCTTTGATATGTTTAATTTCAAAATCATATTCACTAAGAAATTTGATCCATCTAGTTTGTTTGGCATTCAATGTGGGTTGTCCAAACAAATGTTTCATACCACAGTGGTCTATCCTTACCTAAAATATTTGACCCATGAGGTAATGTATCCACATTTTTAATGGAAGAACAATGGATACTAATTCCAAGTCATGTGTAGCATAATTCCTTTCGTGCTCTTTTAGTTTTTGGGACTCATAGCATACCACCTGTTCTTTTTGAGTGAGGACTCCACCAAGCCCTTCCTTGCACGCATCATTGCACACTACAAAATATTCATCTAGATTGGTAATATTCAAGATTAGCGCACCTGTCAAAATGTATTTTAGTTGTTGAAATATCTCTTCACACTCAAAAGTCCATTCAAATTTGACTCCCTTTTTTGCAAAGAAGTGATTGGACTTGCAATGTTTGAAAATCCTTTTGTGAATATTCAGTAGTAACCGAAAAGACCCATAAATTATTTGACCTATGTCACATTTCTTACAATTGGTCAACCTCGAATAGCCTCTATCTTCTTAGGATCAATTCTTATCCCATCAGCTGAAATAATATGCCTCAAGTAGTGAATCTTATTTTGATAAAAGATTCACTTGCTTAGTTTGGCATACAATTTACACTCTCTGAAAACTTGCAGCACCATTATTAAATGTTTCTCATGTTCCTCTTATGTCTTTGAGTAGAATATTATATCATCCAGGAACACAAAAAAAAACTTGTCCAGGTATTCCCTAAACACTCCATTCATAAAGAAAATGAAAAAAGTTGGGGAATTTGATAGCCCAAATGGCACTATTGTGAATTCATAATGCCCATATCATGTTCTGAACATTGTCTTGTTGATATATTTTTCCTTTATACTCACTTGATGATAACATGATTTCAAGTAAATATTGAAAAATATTCTTGCACCTTTCAACTGATCCAATATATCATCAATCCTTGGCAAAGGGTATTTGTTCTTTATAGTGAGCTTATTTAGTTGTCTGAAATCAATACACAACCTTAAGGCTCCATATTTCTTCTTCACAAAAATAATTGGGGCTCCCTAAGGTGACACACTTGGGCATATATACCCCTTCTTCAAAATTTCTTCAAGTTGCATATGCAACTCTTTCAATTATAGTGTGCCCATTCTGTAAGGTGTCTTGGAAACTGGGGCAACTCCTAGCACCAAATCAATAGAGAAATAAATGTCTCTCTTTGGTGGAAATCCTATGATTTCCCCAAAAACATCTTCAAAATCCCTCAAGAATAGATGGTATTCAATACCTGCAACTTTAGATCTGGCTCCCTCTTCCATATGGGCTACAAAAACTTGACATCCCTTCTTGAAGCTCTTTTTTATTTACATGGATGAAATTTCTCTAACAACTATAACACTCAGAATGCCTTGAATATTACCTTGATGTCCTTCTTCATTGAGACAAATGATTTTATTCTTGTAACAATCCTGGATAACATGGTATTTATCCAACCAATCCATGCCAATTAGAAAATCATATGAACCTAAAGGTATGATGTTGACATCTACCTTTGTGTTGAGTCCATTCATGCCTATTGGGAAGTGTTCAACCAACTCATTGATATTTCTCTTAGCCCTAGTGGCTAATTGAACTAACCAATATTTATTATGCTTACTTATTTGCAAGTCAAATCATTCAACAATATTAAATTTTATGTAACTATGGCTAGCTCCAGAATCAATCAAAATTTCCATGGGTTGGTTATCAATATTACCATCCACTTCAATCATGGCGGATTGATAATCTACTTGCTTGTTGTCCAAGGATGCATAAATCCTTGGCATGATTCCTCCCATGTCTTCCATTTTTTCATCCTCCCAAATGTTGTGGAAGGTCCTCATTATTTCTTCTTTGTCAGGGCAGTCTCGATACAAGTGATTTCCCCCACATCCCCTGTTGAAATATTGTAACTACAAAGAGTATTCTATTTGTTATTGAGTTATTATTCATATGATCAATACCCTTTTGTGGATTGATCATGTCAGGATTTGTACTTGACAAAATCCCCTTTTGTGGATTGGTCAAACCCTAAATATATTATTCAAATTGAGAAGTCAGCCCCCAGGCCTAATTAAAGTGGTTTAACCACTAATAAGACAATTCGACCATGCCCAGTGAAGAGACATCTTTCCAGTGCCTACCAGCTTGTATAAATAAAGGAATCCAATGCCTCAATATCTAACTCACCCATTTTCTCAACAAGTGCACATGTTTGGTAGCTGCAATTGGGAGAAGAAGGAACAGAGAGGCGTATTTCTCAATGTTGGATATTCTCTAGTGTTTTTGTTTATTGTATTGACATTGTATTGGCTATCTATATTAAGGAAGTTTTTGCTAGGTTTTCTCCCCCATGAGGGTTTCCTGAGATAAATGTTGTGATTGTGTTTCTCTCAGTGATCCTACCTATGCTATTGTTATCTAGTAAATTGAAAATAAACCTAATTTTAGCTCAAAAATTAACATGGAATCAGAGCTAAACTGAAGAGAGCACCTTTCACTGGATAAAATGTCACTGTTATCGTACAAGAAAATTAGGGTTTTCTATTGAAGATGAATTTCATCCTTAAACTCATCAAGGAAGTGTGCCCTAGCCTAGCAAACTCTTTGGCAGCCTCAACACACTTTTTGGACAAAACTCCCAAAAAGTGAAACCCTAGTTTTTACTGGTACTAGAAAACTAGGAAACCAAAACCAGTACTAGAAGTACCAGTCCAGAATTCCACTAGCCCAGTTTGAAGGGGAAAAATTTGGATTTTCTGAAATCTAACTGCACCAAGCTACTCGCCTCAGCCAAGCGCACCTTCTGGTAAATTCATATTTAAATTCTAAGAAATTTCAAGTTTTGGTCATTTTCCTAGCTATAGGTCAAGATGTCTACAAGCACTAATCTTGTTGACAAGATATAAGGTGTATATAACTTCCATGCCTAGAAATATAGGATTTCACTCATTCTTGAAGAGAATGACCTAGAAAGATTCATTAAAGAAGAAGTACCATAACCTACCAATGTTGCATCTAAAGAAAAACACCAAAAGGACACCATTAGGGCCAAAATAATCATTGCAAACTCTATTAAAGATCACTTGATTCCTCGAGTGGCTTCAAAGAAAACTCCAAAATAAATGTTTGATTTCCTAACCAGAATGTATGGAGGAAATAATATCAACTGGAATATGAATCTAAGAACTCAACTCAAAAGTACAAGGATGAAGAAAGGAGAAACAATTCATGAATATTTCTCTAGAATATCACAATTCAAGGAACAAACAGAAGCTATTGGTGATACTCTATATGAATATGAACTCATAATGACAACCCTTAATGGTCTCACAAGACCTTGGGATGCGTTCATCCAAACTATTTGTGCCAGAAAGGAGAAACATCACTTTGACAGTCTTTGGGAAGAATGTGTTCAAGAAGAACCAAGAGTAGCTAACCGAGAAGAAGTACTATCAAGAGATGAAGGTCAAGCCCTAGATACTCATACTAAAGGATGAAGGAAGAGGTCTCACTTCCAAAAATAAACTCATCAACATAAGGAGTCTCACTCCCCAAACAAATTCATCCATAAAGAATCTCACCCTCCAAGGAGATTCCAGAAGTTTCAAAAAGTTCAAAGAAGAGAAAAATATTTCTCATCCTACCAATGTTACCATTGTGAAAAGATGGGATGTATTGCTAAGAATTGTCCTACCAGAAGAGAAGAATACAAGAAGATAAATAGAAGGCACCATGCCCATATATTTGAATATGAAGAGACACCCACAAAGATGATAAAAGAACAGATTGAAGACTATGTCTTAATCTCTGCCCTCTCAGGATCAGTGTCACCTGGTGAGGACACTTGGATCATATATAGTGGTGCTTCCAAGCACATGACAGGTCAAAGATACATTCTCTCTTTCCTTACAGAAAATAACTTTCCCCAGAAAGTTACACTTGGAGATGATTACTAGTACCCTATCAAAAGAGTAGGAGAGTCAAATTACAAACTTGATTCAGGGACCCCAATGAAATGAAGGATGTAGTATATGTACCAGGTTTGACAAAGAAATTAATTTCTATATTATCTTTAGATAATAAAGGATTTAGAATTTCTTTCATAGATGGAGAAGTTATTATGTGTCCCAAAGTAAAAACCATATAATATGCAATTGTTATTGGAACAGAAGAAGGTGGCTTGTATAAGCTAAAAGGTCACTCAGAAGCATCCTTGACTCATTCCATTGAGAATCCATGTGAACTTTGGCATATAATAATAGCTCACATAAATTACAAGGCATCACCATATGTAATCAAGGAAACCATAGGTCTACCATAATTCAAGGTTGACCATGAAGGTGTGTGAAAAGAATGTGCACAAGGAAAGAACATTAGGAACCCTTTCCCAAAGAGATACGGTAAAGCAGAAGGAGTCCTAGAGCTCATTCACTCAGATGTATGTGGCCAAATGTCATCAACCTCCATTAGTGGGTATGTATACTATGTATATTTTATTGATGACTATTCTTGCAAAACCTGGGTTTACTTTTTGAAATCAAAAGATGAAGTGTTCGGTAAATTCAAGGAATTCAAAGCCTTGATAGAGAATCTCTCTAAAAGAAATATCAAGATGATCATGTCAGATAATGGAGGAGAATATGCCTCAAAAGAGTTTGTAAACTTTTGTAAAGATTTTGGGATCAAGAGGGATCTCACCACTCCCTACAATCCTCAACAAAATGGTGTAGCAGAAAGAAAGAACATAACTATAATGGAAGCAGTGAAGACTATGATCCATGATCAATATATTCCAATGCACCTATGGGAAAAAGAAATAAGAACAATAATGTATGTACATAACATATTATCCCATAGTGCACTTGGGTTCAAAACACTCAAATAGATGTTCTTTGGAAAGAACTAGAAGTAAGCCATCTCAAATTATTTGGATGTCCAGTATTTGTACACATTCTTAAAGAGAACAGAACCAAGATGGACCCTTCAGGAAAGAAGGGAATATTTGTTGGATATTGTGAGGTCTCAAAGGCCTTTAGAATTTATATACCAGGTTACCATCATATCAAGATCAAAAAATATGTAACCTTTGATGAAGATGCAACACTCAATAAATCAATAAGATGCCAAATTGAAGAAGTATATGAAGAAGAACCTGTAGCTCGGAGAGTTGCAGAACCAGTGAGGGAAGTCATAACTTCCCTTGATGATGAGATTACATAATATCATGACATAATAGAATCTCAAGAACCTCCCCAGATGACGATCTCCCACAAGAGAAAGCCAACCTGGCCAAGAGAACTTATTCAAGATGGAGAGAAGTATGGTGCCCCCGAAGGAACCAATGAGACAAGTCAAGAAACCCAATACATTATCCAATTACATAGCTTTTATGTGTGATATATTATAAAAGGAACCCACTTTATTTGAATAAGTCATTCATAAGAAAGAATAGGCATATTCCATGACAAAAGAATACCAATCCATTATAAATAATGATGTATGGGAAATAGTTCATAGACCGAAGAGAAAGGATGTTGTATCTTCTAAATGGCTATACAAGATAAAACATGTTGTTGATGGAAGTATTGAGAAATATAAAGCAAGGTTTGTTGCCTGTGGATTTTCTCAAAAGGAAACCATTGACTATGAAGAGACGTTTTCTCCTGTAGCCAGATACACTTCAATTAGAACCATTGTATCCCTTGCAGCTAAGATGAAATGGAAGTTACACCAAATGGACATGAAAACAACTTTCTTAAATGGTGTCATAGAAGAGGAAGTGTATATAGAACAAACTCAAGGGTTTGAAGTTGAAGAAAAAAAGACTCATGTATGCATATTGAAGAAGGATCTGTATGGATTGAAACAAGCTCCTAGAGCTTGGTATGGAAGAATTGACAGTTTCATGATGAGTTTGGGCTTTACCAAGAGAAAATTTCAATCTAACCTTTACTTCAAGGTTATGAATGATGACCATGTTATATTATTGTTGTATGTGGATGACTTATTTCTAACCGAAGAAGAAAATATCATCACTGATTGTAAGAAGAATCTCGTTGTAGAATTTGAGATGAAATACCTTGGCCTAATGTACTATTTCTTAGGTATTGAGTTCTGGCAGAGCCCAGAGAAGATCTTCCTTAACCAAGGGAAGTATGAAATTGAAATAATGAAGAGGTTTGATATGTTGGAGTGTAAATCCATGAACACACCCATGGAAACTAAGTTGAAGCTCCTGCTTGACACTTGATCAGATTTGGTTGATGCTACGATGTACATACATATCATTGGATCACTAATGTATATGACGAACACCAGGCAAGATATATGTTTTGTTTTGAACACCATTAGTCAATTTCTGGAAGAACCCAGACGTGTTCACCTATTTGCTGCAAAATATTTGATGAGGTACCTTAAGGGTAGATTATATTTTGGTCTCAGCTATAATGGAGATCATGACTTCAGACTGAGTGGATATACCAACTCAGATTAGGCTGGAAGTGTCTTTGACAGAAAGAGAACCTCAGGATGTTGCTTTAGTATGGGTTCAACCATGATCTCGTGGCAGAGTAGGAAGAAATCAAGTATTTCTCTCAGCATGATAGAAGCAGAATACATTGTTGCATGTTCCGCTAGTTGTGAATCCATATGGCTTTAGAAGTTGTTGATAGGTGTATTTGATATGGAGATGGAAGAAACCTTGATTCTATGTGATAACCAGAGTTGCATAAAAATGACAGAGAACCCTATGTTCCATGACAAGTCAAAACACATAGAAATACAATATCATGTCATTCATGACATGGTGCAGAGAGGAGCCATAAAGCTCCATTATGTTAGCATGGATGAACAGGTTGCAAATGTGTTTTCCAAGCCTCTGTCTCGTGTAAATTTTGAGTATTTTCGAGACAAGCTTGGTATAGTCCAAAAGGACATCCCTCGAAAGGGGGAGTAGTGTTGTGATGCTAGCCTTGTGCTAAATATTTACAGCTTTGTGTTGATGTTGTTGTGATGCCATCCTTGTGCTGAAAATTTCCAGCCTTGTGTTGATGTTGTTGAGATGCCAACTTTGTGCTGAATATTTCCAGCTTCGTGTTGATGTTGTTGAGATGCCAGCTTCATACTGGATATTTCCATCTTAGTATTGATGTTGATGATGATCTAGCCTTCGTGTTGTGATTATGTTGTTGTTGATGTTGTATCAAACTCACATTGTTATTGATGATGATGATGTATTAGTGTTATACTAATCCATGTTGATGCAGATGATGATGATGTCATTCCATCTCCTCACTATGGATGATGATATTAATGATGGAAAAAAACTTCTGATGATTTATAGATATACCATTAAATGTTCCAAATGTTGTCGATATTTCTACCCTCTCTCTCTCCTGATGATGTTGTAGAATACCCTTCTTGTTAAGGGGGGTGTTGAAATATTGTAACTGCAAAGAGTATTCTATTTATTATTGATTTATTACTCATCTGATCAATCCTCTTTTATGTATTGATCATGTTAGGCTTTGTAATTGACCAAATCCCATTTTATGGATTAGTCAAACCCTAAATATATTATGAAAATTGATAATTCCCCCCCTAGGCCTAATTAAAGTGGTTTTAACCACTAAGAAGACAAGTCGACCCTTCCCAGTGAAGAGACACCTTTCCAATGCCTGCCAGCTTGTATAAATAAAGGAATCCAGTGCCTCATTATCTCACTCACTCATTCACTCAACAAGTGTGCAAGTTTGGTAGTTGCAGTAGGGAGAAGAAGGAAGAGAGGCACATTTCTCAGTGTTGGATATTCTCTATTGTTTTGGTTTATTGTCTTGAAATTGTATTGGTTATCTATATTAAGGAAGATTTTTCTGGGTTTTCTCCCCCGTGAGGGTTTTCTAGGATAAATGTTGTATATATTGTGATTGTGTTTCTCTCAGTGATCCTACCTATTCTATTTTTATCTAGTAAATTGAAAACAAACCTAATAATAGCTCAAAACTTAACATCCCCAACATTGTACAAGTTGTTGCCTTATCCTTTTCCCAAATGAATCTACCATCCTAGGCTCATTTTGGGTTGACTATCCTTGATGTTTTTCTTGTGAGTTGTTCTTGAAAAAGGGTGGCTTAAGACTTGTTTTCCTTTGATCCCTCTTTTGTTTCATCTTGTCATTCCAAGATTTTTGTAACACTTACCTCCTTCTACTCTGCTCATAAAGATGATTTTCTCTCCTTATGGACTCCTCCAAAGTTCCAAGGTTACCATAGTGTATCGTTTCAATGTAGAAAGAAGGTAACCCACTCATAAACATTTGGATTTTGACCTTCTCATCCTTTATGAAGCCCACATCCTTCAACAACTCAAAGAACCTCTAGTTCTCCTACTCATCCATTGTTATGTTTCCCAACTCGAGTTCGAAAAAATCTTTCATATTCCTCTCATAGTAATTCGCAAACAAATATTTCTCTTGAAAATATTGCTTGAACTGCCTCCATGAAACCTTCCTCTCATAAAGGTGTTTGGATTACTTAAGTTGATCCCACCACATGGTTTCCTTTCCTTGCAAGTGGTTGGTTGAAATTATGGTTTCTACCCTTGAGGGATAGTCATTTAGTTGGAGATATTTCTTCATTTCCAACAGCCAGGCCTTGGCCACCTCTCCCTTCCTATGCTCACCATTTAAAGTTATGTTGGCAGCCAATTCAATTTTTTCCATTAACCTATAAGCTGCCTACACCTATGACTTCTGAACTTCAAATTACCGTCACTTTTTGCAAATAGACGATATTTTCATTTCATGCGACATTTGCAAATTGGTTTCAGTTTAGTTTTCACGACTGTAAGCGTGAAAACTCCTCCATCGTTATTTGAACTGTTATGATCTTCTCATTGATATTCTGAAAGGCACTTACCTTTGGTTTGTTATTAAGTGGCTGGAATGATTTTTCAAACTATGTCCATTTGCCCATTCTTGCTTTGATTGTGCAACTTGATCTTTATTTGATTGATAAGGCATTGAGCATGTAAATTTATGGGTTATATTTGATTCTATAAGGGTCATGGTTGATTTTGTTTTATATAATGTGATCCTTATTATTATAATCTCTTGGCTTGTCGATTTTATGAAATCATTGGTCACAATGTTTATAAATGTTTGATTACACATTATGAAATGGCGCGTTGGTTAAACATTTGGGTTTTGATTTAACGTTGAATGAAAATAGTTTGAATTATTACAATGGCACATGTTTAACTTCGGGTTTGATTTCGTATTGAACATTCTTGGTTTCAAACAATAGATTGGCGCATTGACATATCATCCACCGTTTGATTCATTGGGTTGGTCGAATATTATGGTTTGAACGATGTCATGATTGATTGAACAGCCTTGTACTTGGTCATTACTGTTTTGCATGGCGGTGACCTATCCCACCACCCTCGCACGCGCACATTAATTTGCCTCCCCTTTCATCGTTCTCAGTTGTTAGCCCAAATGATTTTTCTCCTGTGTGTTGTATCCAAACCCTACCATGTGCTCGCACCATGGCTCCAATCGTAAGGGCTGAACCCAATGGTTGCCAGGATTTGTTGATGTTCGATAGTGCTTACAGCGACCTTGAGGAATTTGGATGGCTCCCGTTCATACAAAAGTTTGATGGTTTTAACCCTTGTGTGGCTCGACAATTCGCATTAGCCTTTGATGGCTACCGAGCCAAGGTCGGGGATGTGCAATTGGAAATTAACGAGCAATTTCTCAGCTTAGCTACTGGTATGCCTGTCATTGGGCAAAGATGGTCAAAAAATTTCAAAGTGGAAGATGTCCCGTGGACATTGCTCTTCCAGTCACGAAGGGTGAGCTCCTGTGACAAAGGTTTGCCCACGAGTATGCTCAAGCAATGATGGCACGACTTGCTGATGATAACCAAGTAGTTTATCACCTGTGAGGGTCGGTATGGTTTTGTTTTCTTGTATCACCTTCAGTTACTTATGGTTTTCATGGGCTATGAAATTAATATGCCTTATTACTTGCATAGGAGCCTGTTCAAAATGTCTAAAAGATATAAACGGAATCAGGCCGATAGCAGCCTTTTTCACTTTGGGTTAATTAAAATGCTTGTTGTTTGTCATTTGGGGTTACACCGAGACTGTTGGAATGATTTTCTTACTCGTAATAATTTTGAAGATTCAAACCCACCACAAGTTGACAAACTTGTGGTGAGTGAGGGCAAGTCTGCACCCCTGGTACCCTACAGTGATCTGTTACCTAAACCCTTACCCGACCCGCCTATCGACCTACCCCTTTCTATGACCAAGGACGTCGAAACTGTTAAACCCGTGGCTAAAAGGCCTAAAGCCAAACCTAATGCGAATTCCAAAGGCAAAAAAAATGCTCGACTAATCTCTCGCATGGAAAGAAACAAACCGAAAAATCCTTTCAACCCTAACCCTATCATGGTGAGTGAAGATTTTGACTCGGAGGTTGAACGTTACCTGGCAAGTGAGTATCCCTATTCGGAAGGTCTGTGTGAAAAACCCTCATACGATTTTGTGAAAAACCTACCACCTTGCTTGCAAAACGACCCTAGTTACCCAGGCATTAAAATGCCTTGTGAAACCCCCGGTGACTCATCAAAACCCTCCCCTGCTCTATCTCAACCAGCTGCTCCACCATGTGATCAGTGTGGCTCGTGGTTAGAAAGGTATTACCTTGATGTGCCAATGCTTCACTCCAGAATTCATTCTCTGGAGGATCAAGTTGCAAGGCTCACCAGTCAAAGGGCTAAATTGCAAGCCACTGATAAGAAACAACGAACAACAGGTTCTATTTTGTTTAAGAATGTGGAGTCGGCTACAGCGGTCGTCAATTCGAAATTGGCATAGCTTGAGCAGCCTCACTGGTATGACTATCACCTGTTTATATGACAAACTCATAGCTCTATTTGCAGCGTGGATTTTCTTTGACACAGAAGCATGCACTATATGCATAGTTTTGTTTTGATTAGTCAAATTTCGTTTATCGTTTTAATTTTGATTGGATTTAGCTTTTATTCGATTGATTGTGTTATGGATTTGATTGTTTGAATTGAAGTTGTTAATATCTTTTCTAAACACAGGCTGTTTCTGGTATTTCAATTTTGAACACAGTCAATGTCTTGATTCGAATTGGCTATATTCTATACGATACGGTTGGCAATAATGGTTAACTGTTATGATTTTATGTTCCATGTCAATTTTGACCAATTCGAATACCATTCAATATGTTTCTGTTAATATGTAACCAAATTGTGAATAGATACGAATCATAATTGTTATACCCAACCAATCGATTCACATTTTTTTGTTTGACCGTGTTATCAGATCGATTCATATTGCAACAAATATATTGTTTAAATTTGATTTGAGGAACAAAAGTGATTATGCCCAAGATTACGATTTGTTTCTATATTTGACTCAGTCCCGATTCGATTCGATTGTTTCCCAGTTTACGATTATCATCTTTGTCGACTTGATGATGGTTGTGATTACTATTTTTGGTCATGCCTGTTGACTGTGTAACGCTCAGCGATCAAAGTCTATGGCAAAGTTTGGTTGATGCTGTTATGAATGTTTTATTTGACTATAATCGTAATAGTATTTCCATATCAGTATTTGATTAAAACAACATGAATATTATGCTACCATGGATTATGATTGTATTGGATAAGGTCGTATCACATACGATATGACTCAGTCTTAATTTCATTTGAATTGAAATAGTCTTGTTGTTGTTTGACCTGATTTTATGGCAACCATGAAACATAGTACTCCTACCCCTGTTTCGATTGAATCACTTTTGATTTGGTTTAATTAGAATGATAAAATCATGCGAGTCATTAGTGATTCATTTTTAATGTTTATTAAAAGAAAATTGGATTGGATTATTTTAAAAAAATATTTGATTTGATTTCTATCTGGTCCTGTATCCTATTTTAGACTAGCTACAGAATCAGATGATTATGTAGCTAAGTCTGTAGGATCAATTTTTTATTATTTTTTTACTGAAATATCTTTCTAATTTAATATTTGTGGTCTATTGCAGGTAAATTCGAAATTGCAGTAGAGTTTATGAGCAGTTAGGGGATATTTCAAAGATTTCACTTGCATTTTAGTTTCTTAGTTTAGTTGATTTTGGGATATC
>ML777304.1:181337-195692 GCA_009831015.1 Picea engelmannii | reverse complement strand
TTTTTAGTTAATTTGTTTTATTAGTTTTATTTAGTTTTAGTTTGTTTTATTTGTTTTAGTTTTAGTTTAGTTAGTTTAGATTAGTTTTCTCTTTGGTTTTCTTAAAAGACCTTAGAGCGGCCAACGGAGCCATTAAACTCGTCAGGGTGGTTCATTCCAAATGGCTTGGGTTATTTAGACAACCTTGGACCGGTTCCACTCTCTCAGTTGATGGACGGTCAATTTCGCCCGTCAACAAGTAAGTGGATTGATTTTCCTAAGTTCACCTTCCAAGTTGTCTACCTTATGCCTTCTCCTCTACCTCTTAACAAGAGACACACTTGGTCTGATCCCTGGCCCTAAACTTACAAGATATATCCTAGTGGATTTCCCTAGGGAATGATGGTTCCTGATCATACTCCTTGATTTCCTATCATTCCCATGTTCATCCCTTTTGATATGGGATATGGATGCTAGCATTTGTCTCTCACTAGTTGCTTTCTTTGTGCTAGAGTCTTTATTGTCTTACCTATGTCGCATGTTCAGAATCTAAATTATCTCTTCCTAAAACTTCACAATCCTTTCATTATTGGCCCTATAGATATGCACTTATCTCTGCATAATTCACATAGTTATAGTATCCTACACGTCTCTTCTTCCATTAGACTCTGCATGAGCGTTTCCCATGTTGACATGTAGCCCTCTAATTTCCTCTTCATGACTGTAGGACCCTTGGGAATCTTCCACAATCATGGTTATCATAAAGGAACTAAAATTCCTTCTTGTACCTCTATATTCTACAAGAAAATGTGTATGTAAATAATTTTTTGTTAGAAAAAAATATATACATACACAATTATGGGGAAAAATGCATAAATTGTTTTTCTCTTTAATTCCACCAATCATCTTCTTTTGTGGTAAATATAATTTATACTACTTAGATAATTTTTTTGGGTTGATAGATGGATTCGCCTCCTCAAGACCTTTCAAATGAGTATTTGTTTTTTGAAAACTAAGTTTTGAGTTGAAAGTTATGGTCTTCAAAAGTTTTTATTGTTTCCGATTTTCAACCTTGTATTGCTACACATGTCTTCTTCCTCTTCCTACACAGTTTTTGCCACAAAGATTCCAAATCTGGCTCCATGGTTGTCTTCTATGGTCCACGAGATTTCCATAGACTACTTTCGGTCCCCAAATTGACTTTATAGAAAGAATTTATGCCCTCTGGAAGTGAATTGGTGCCAAAATTATACCCTTAACTATTTCAATTATAACTTTCTCATATGAACTTTGTTTTGCACTCAAAATAGCTCGTTGGAAATCTCTCCTCAAGATATTTTATTTGATTTTTAGAGATAGGGTGTATTAGGGGTACACCTTATTTTTTCAACTTCTAACTACCTAAAAACATTTTTTATGGCCTCAAAATCACCTCGCAAGTTAGAGGCCTACAAAAGCACTATAATTTTCCTGACAATTTGACTAATTAATGTTGACAAAACTACTAGTCTAGCATTCTAGGTCCACATGAAACCTTGAGATGATGCCACATCAACCCCTTGGCCATTCTATCCTTTCCCCTTCTGCCTTCATCATCTTACTCCTTATCTTCCCTCTTCTTCTCCTTCCTCTCTTTTACCTTTACGGTGAACTTTATAATTAATAGAATACTTTTATTTATGGACCCACCAGTACTATATACCTACCTAGCACACATATGACCTCAGATGGGACAAGATTCCCACCTCATCTATCATACCTCCACCTAACACCCTTTCATTAATCACGGGGATGGGTGGGTCCTATCCCACACCCTTTTCCCTTGGCACACAAACTTGTTGGATCCTAAATCTAATGGGGGAGACAACGGAATATTAATGACTTTGATTCATTTTGCATCGTGAACATGCACGAGGGTTAAAAATCCTTCGCGATGTGATGCCACAAAAATGATTTGATACATGGCATGCCTTCATTGGATTTGCATCCCCAATGATCATTTTCAAATCCACTTGTTCACGATAAAAAAAAAACTTATGGTTTTGTGTATATACTTCCTCACCCATGTGGCTCCCACGTCAGTCATCAAGCTCGCAACTGCACACTGCATACCCTGCCACCCCACCACCATGGCTTTCCATTGTTGAACTATTGTTGGACATGTAATCCTTAGGATTGTGTTATTGTAATATTAATGTAAATATGAAGAGTCATAAGTGATAGGAAAAGTCATTCATTAGGGAAGATAAACAATCACTTAGATTGTATTTATGCATGTCTCATGTTAATGCCATACATGTCAGTGGAGTTATGTTTTTTTCCATACTTGGAAGTTGGCCTGACAGTGGTATCAAAGCTAGGATAACTCCATGATTTGATTCCTTGGCATTTTATTTCTCTAAGTGTGAAAATATGCCCTCGACTGTCCCTTTGGCCTCTAGCACTCTGGTCGATCTTAGTCTGCATTTGAGTTTGCAAACCCTCTATTGAAATCCTTACTTCGGCACCTAGGTATCTTGTTATCTAGTGATTTCCTTACAACAAATTATATTAGAAACTCGCGAAAAAAAAATCATTACTGGAATATTCAACTCAAATAAAAATAGTGGAAGAAATAGTGGAAACAAAATCATGCACACATAAATATATTCTACCCATCAAATAAGCTTATCATTCAAATAACCTCAAACCTCACCAGGTATCTCATACCTGGGAAAATGGGCCAAAGATAAATACAAAAAACTACGAAAATACATGCAAACCCTAACAATATCCTTATCTAATGTACGATCTTGGTATTTCAAGTTTCCCGAGATGTATGCACATTTCCTTAATCAAACTTGTGTGTACATGCCTATCTCCACTGAGACTCGGATATGTGGACTCAAATACTATATGACAACTCCGTACATGGAGATCCTACTATACTGGCTTCAATAAGATAAAATCCACCTTCAACTGCCTATGTTTTGTTTTCTCCCTATCCCAGTCTCTAGATGGAATTCCTTCTCCAACTATCCAATATCTCCTTGAATCATAGTCCTTCATGATCCAATCTCTTGAGAAAAAGTCCATTTTCTCTCTCTAGAGTGTAAGAAAAATTCCTCTTTACTTCTACATTCTTGAATGACTCCACACTAGAAAAAGTCCTTCTTTGCTATCTATGTGTGAAAAGTGTCTTCTCCTTTACCTAGAATTTCTTTTATAAGAGTGAGTTATGACCTAACCCTAATTGCCAAAGTGATTTATGGTTGATATTACTTCTCACCTCACTTGAGATCAATGGTTATTATTTAATTCACTAATTCTAATTAAAGAATTTCTTTAAATAAAAATCAACTCACTAATAAAATCACTTTACTTTAATAATTCCTTAAAGTAGAGTCTCAATATAGAAGGAATTGGATGATTTCCACATGTTTAGACACTTAGACATGTACGCAAATACATTTTCAATGCTACAAACATAAACACTCCATCTTAGCAAGGAAGGTATTTTCCGAAGATCCACCTCAAACTGGTTATTCCTCCGACATTGGCACAATGTTGCACACATCCTCCTGCTCACTATCATCCCTCCAACCTTGTTGGTCAGTTGCACCTTGAATACTAGAAGTCATGGGATTGATGATGCCAAATATCAATTCCACGAAGTTTGGAAAGTTCGTCGAAGGCCTACTCTCCCTCAATGTGTTCCTAGGATCCTCCTCTTTCTCCTAAGCATCCATCAATGTCATCTCATACCAACTCGGTCTCCTCACAAAAATGGAAGGCGCTAACTCCCTCTTCCTATCTAAAGGTTGAGTCCCCACACTAGAATTCTGTGACATTTTCCCACCCTTTGAAGCCTCATGTGCCTCATCCTCTTCCACTGACATTGATCCATGATCCAATATCTCCTTGGATTCACCTACAAGCTTGTCATGCAACCTATATACCTTTACCTCTCTCACACCAATGTTCATTGTTGTGTCAAGTCTTTCTCCCTCTTAATGTTTGATTACTTGTCCATTATGGAAATCCATAAACAAAACCCCTATCCTCCAAAACTAAAATTGAGAGCAAGGTCTTCTTCAGTTCTAGTATGTAAATCACATCTTGGGAAGCCAACAAACTTCCTAACTCAAGCTAGAAAGAAACTATTCCATCTCCCTTTACTACATACTTGGCATCATCACCAAGCTCCACATGAAATCCCAAGTCCCTCTCCATTAGAATGATAAATATATCTCGTGCTTCTAGCTCTTGTTTATTTTATTAATATAAAATCTGGGCTCTGGTCCCGGGATAATGGTCCACCTGAGGAATGATACAATGTACCAAATATCCTATCTTATCATACCTAAAGATTATTCCTTCAATATTGCTTGTTGTTATCTCCCTTTCTACCTCTTTGTTTCTTTTCCTTGGACCCTACCCCTACACACTTGGATGAAAGTCCTTCTCCACCCAATTCAATGAGATCTCATTATCTCATTCTATGTGTGTTTTATCTCCTCTAAGAAAGAACCAACTCCTGCAATCAACCACCTTTTTTGTTGTTGTACAACCCTATATCTACAACTTACACACGTTGTACATGCATGTTCCTTTTGAAGTTCATGTATGTACGTGCTTTGGGATACTAAAATCTGCACATGTACCTACATGTTCCTTTGCATCCTGTGTATGTACGTGCCCTGGGATACTGAAACTCACGTATATATGTGACTTTCCTTAATGGAACCCACATATGTATGGGACTATTACCGCTACAACCCACATATATCTTCATATGCATACAAAACCAAGTTTTACTTCTGTAGGGTTGTTTCCCAAAAATCCAAACTTTGATTTCTGTCTACTAGTTTATAGATCTGCTAAGATATCTTGTAGATCTGATAGATCTGCTATAAAATATAGTGTATCTATGCTTGGTTCTTCAAACACCTACCGTGACACTCTAAATTTAATAGATCTATTGATATAGCTCTATATATGAACTAAATCTCTCTCTTGGTCAGTCAGATCTAATATATTTGTCGTTGTGAAACCCGATTTTGGATCCCTATTAGAGTCCATGCTTCAATACCATGTTGAAATCATTACTTTGGCACCTACATATCTTGTTATCTGGTGATTTCCTTACTTTAAATCAGATTAGTAGCTCACAAAACAAAAAGACATTGCTGGAATATTCAACTCAAATAAAGATAACAAATTAAATACTGGAAACCAAATCAGGCACACATAAATATATTTTTCCCATCAATGAATCTTATCATTCAAATAAATTCAAATGTCATCAGGGCTACCATACTTGGTAAAATGGTCCACAGAGAAATACAAAAAACTATGAACAGTACCTGCAAACCATAGCAATCTCCTAATCTATTGTACGACCTCAATATTTCATGTTTCCTGAGATGTATGTTCCCTTCCTTAAGAAAACCCATGTATATGTGCTTGTCTCCACTAAGACCCACATATCCACACTAAAATATCGTACGACAACTTTGTATGGTTTGATCCTACTGTCGTGGCTTCAATCAACTAAAACCCACCTGTGACTACCCATGTTTTTCCTTTTCTCTAACTTGATCTCTAGATGTAAATCCTTCTCCACCTATCCAAGATCTCCTTGAATCACAGTCCTTCGTGATCCAATATCCTAAAAAAAAATCCTTCTTTGTTCTCTCAAGTGTATGCAAAAATCCTTCTTTGCTTTTACACTCTCGAATGACTCCACACTAGAAAAATTCCATATTTTCTATATCTGTGTGAAAAGTGTCTTCTCCTTCACTATAGCATTTCTTTTATAAGATTGAGTTAACCTAACCCTAATCTCCAAAGTGATTGATGATTGAGATTACTTCTCACCTCACTTGAGATCAATGGCTATTATTTAATTCACTAATTCTAATTAAATCATTTCTTTAAATAAAACTCAACTCACTAATAAAAACACTTTACTTTAATAATTCCTTAAAGTAAAGTCTCGAGGTAGAAGGATTTGGATGATTTCCACATGTCTAAACACTTAGATGTGTGCGGAAATACATGTTTGATGCTACAAACATCAACACTCCCTCTTAGAAAGGAAGGTATTTATCAAAGAGCCACCTGGAAATGGTTCTCACTCTAACCCTAGCACAATCTCACACACATCATCTTGATCACTAGCATCCCTCCAATCTTGTTGGTCAACTACACCCTGAATATTGGAAGTCACAGGAATAATGACACTACATACTAAACCGACCAAGTTTGGAAACTTAGTTGAAGGCATGCTCTCCCTCAATGCGATCCTAAGAGCCAGTTTCTTCTCTTAAGTATCCATCAATGTCATCTCTTACTAAATCGGTCTCCTGACATAACTAGAAGGGGCTAACTTCCTCTTCCCATATGAAGGTTGACTCCCCACACTGGAAGTCTGTGAAATCTTCACACCCTCACCCTTCAAATCCTCTTACTCCTCATCCTTTTCAATTGACATTGATCCATGGTCCAATATCTCCTTGGATTCACCCACATTGTTTCCTTGCAAACTGTATACCTTTCCCTCTATGAAACCAATGTTGACTGATATGTCATAGATAGCTCCCTCTAAATCTATGAGTACTTGTTTGTTTTGGAAAGTCACAGAAAAACCCCTATCCTGCAAAACTGAAACTAAGAGCAAGTTCTTCTTCATTTCTGGTTTGTAAAGAACATAACTGGCACCTCCTAACTCAATTTGGAACATAATTTTCCTTCTCCCTTCACTACATACTTGGCATCATCACCAATCTCTACATGAAATCCTTAGTCCCTTTGCGTTAGAATGTTAAATAACACTCGTTCTTCTATCTCTTGTTGATTTTATTAATATAAAATCTAGGCTCCCATCCTGGGATAATGGTCCACCTAAGGAATAATACAATGCAACAAATATCTTAGCCTATAGTACTTCAAGATTAATCCTTCAATTTTGTTGGTTTTTATCTCCCTTGATGCCTCTTTTCTCCTTTACCTCAGACCCTTCCCCTACACACTTGGATGAAATTCATTCTCCAACCAATTCAATGAGATCTTACTATCTCATTTTGTGTGTATTTTATATCCACTGAAAAACAATCAACTCCTCCAACCGAGCACCTCTAATGTTGTTGTACAACCCTGTACCTGCAACTTGCACATGTTGTGCGTGAATGTTCCTTCTGCAGACCGCATATGTATGCACCCTGGGATATTGAAACTTGCATATGCACATGTATGTTCCTTATGAAACCCATGTATGTATGCACCCTGGGCTATTGAAACTCATGTATGTACAAAACCTTCCTTACTAGAACCCGCATATGTACGTGATTGTTACCACTGCAACCCATGTATAGTTTCATACTACTGTAAAACCAAGTTTTACCTCTATATGACTATTTCCCTAAAATATGTCCTTTGATTTATTCCATTTGGTTTATAGATCTACTAAGATCTCCTATAGATTTGATACATTTGCTTCAAAATATAGTAGATATGTGCTTGGTCCTTGAAACACCCACTACGACACTCATGATTCAATAGATTTGTTGATGTAAACCTAGATCTGAATTAGAGCTATCTCCTTGTCACTCAAATCTAATAGATCTATTGTTATGTAACTTGACACCAACTCCCTCTTAGATTCCAAGCTCTGATACCATGTTGAAATTCTTACTCTCACACTTAAGTATATTGTTATCTAGTGATTTATTTACTGCATATTAGATTAGCATATCACAAAAAAAATACACTGTTGGAATATTCAAATCAAATAAAGATAGCGAAAGAAATACTAGAAACCAAATCATGAACACATAAATATATTTTTCCGATCAAATAAGATTATCATTCAAATAAATTCAAAGCTCACCAGGGCTCTCATACCTGGGAAAGTGGCCCATAGACAAATACATAAAACTATGAACAATACCTGCAAACCCTATCAATCTCTTGATCTACTGTACAACATTGGCATTTTGGGTTTCCTGAAATGTACATGTCTTTCCTTAAGAAAACCTACATATACGCATCTTTCTCCACTGAGACCCGCATATGTGCACTCAAAGAATGCTTGGAAACTGTGTATGGTGTGATCCTATTGTTACAACTTCATTCAACTAAAACACACCTGTGACTGCCTCTGTTCTATTTTCTCCCTAACATGATCTCTAGATGGAAGTCCTTCTCCACATATCCAAGATCTCCTTAAATCAAAGCCCTTTGTTATCCAATCTCCTAAGAAAAATTCTTTCTTTTCTCTCTCAAGTGTAAGATAAAGTCCTTCTTTGCTTCTAAACTATCAAATGACTCCACACTAGAAAAAGTACTTATTTTCTATTTCTATGTGAAAAGCGTCTCCACCTTCACCCTAGTATTTCTTTCATAATATTGAGTTATGACCTAACCCTAATCTCCAAAGTGATTGATAATTTAGATTACTTCTCACCTTACTAGAGATCAATGGCTATTATTTAGTTCACTAATGATAATTAAAGTAGTTCTTTAAATAAAAATCAAATCACTAATAAAATCACTTTACTTTAATAATTCCTTAAAGTAAAGTCTCAAGGTATAAGGCTTTGGACACTTTCCACAAGTCTAGACACTTAGACTTGTGTGGAAATACATGTCTGATGCTACAAACGTCAACATTCCCTCTTAGTGAGGAAGGTATTTCTCGAAGAATCACCTGGAATTGGTTCTCCCTCTGACCCTAACACAATATCACATAGATAATCCTTCTCATTGGAATCCCTCCAATCCTACTGGTCATCTACACCCTGAATAGTGGAAGTCACATGATCGATGACACTACATATCAATGTTGTGAAGTTTGGAAACTTCAACAAAGGCCTTCTCTACCTCAATGAGATCCTAGGATAATCATCTTTCTCTTGAGAATCCATAAATGTAAATTTGTACCAACTCAGTCTCTTGAAAAAAATAGAAGGGGATAACTCCCTCTTCCCATTTGAAGGTTGACTCCCCACACTGGAAGTCAGTGAACTCTTCCCACCCTTCATCTATTCACCCTTTGAAGCCTCTTTATTTTCGTCCTCTTCCACTAACATCGATCCATGATCCAAGATCTCCTTAGATTCACCTACAGGATTGTTGTGCAAACTGTATACCTTTCCCTCTCTGACACCAATGTTGATTGTTGTGTCATGTTTATCTCCATCTAAATGTATGAGTACTTTTCCATTTTGGAAAGTCATGGAAAAATCCATTCCCTCCAAAACTAAAATTGAGAGCAATTTCTTCTTCATTTCTGGTACATAAATCACATCCTAGGCATCCAATGAATCTCTTGACTCAATATGAAAAATAACTATTCCCTCTCCCTTCACTACATACTTAACATCATCACAAAGCTCCACATGAATTCTAGAGTCACACTTTGTTATACTAGTAAATAGATCCCGTGCTTCTATTTCTTGTTGATTTTATTAATATAAAATATATGCTCCCATCTTGGGATAATGGTGCACCTTAGGAATAATACAATGCAACAAATATCATATCCTATCATTCCTCAAGAATATTCCTTCGATATTTTTGGTTGTTATCTCACTTGATACCACTTTACTCCTTTTCCTTGGACCTTCCTCTGCACACTTGGATGAAAGTCCCTCTCCACCCAATTCAATGAGATCTCACTATCTCATTCTCTGTGTATTTTCTATCCACTAAGAAACAACCAACTCCTGCAACCAAGCACCTATGTCACTATTGTACGACCATGTACCTGCAACTTGCACATGTTGTACGCACTTTTTCCTTTTGCAGCCCGTGTATGTACACACCTTTGGCTAATGAAACATGTGTATGTATGCACATGTTCCTTATGTAGCCTACATATGTACGGGCCTTAGGCTAATGAAACTCGTGTATCTACGTGAATTTCCATACTGGAAAACACGTATGTGCATGAATGTAACCATTGCAACCTGGGTATAGCTTCATACTCTTTCAAAACCAAGTTTTACCTCTGTAGGTTTGTTTCCCAGAAACCTTCCCTTCAATTGTTTCCTGTTGGTTTATAGATATGCTAATATATCCTATAGATTTGATAGATTTTTTGCAAAAGATAATGGATCTATGCTTGGTCCTTCAAACACACACCATGGCACTCATGATCCAATAGATCTATTGTTATAACCCTAGATCTGAACTAGATCTATCTCTTGGTCACTTAGATCTAATAGATCTGTTATTGTGCAACCTAATATTGGATCCCTCTAAGAGTACAAGCTCTAATACCATGTTGAAATCCTTACTTAGACACCTAGGTATCTTGTTATCTAGTGATTTCCTTACTAAAAATTAGATTAGCAGCTCACAAAACAAAAATACACTACTGGAATATTCAAATCGAATAAAGATAGTGGAAGCAATATTGGAAACCAAATCATGCACACATAAATATATTCTTCCCATCAACTAAGCTTATCATTATGTTCTTCCTAGCACCAACAACCCTCCATTTTCTTGTAAATTACTTGCCAATCCCCTCCAAGAAAATTGAGCCCCTTTTTATTTTCTACTCTTTGAAATTTTCTCAACTTGGGTTTTTTTGACACGGTTTCTCCTTCCTCTCTAAGCATGTCATTTTAATTTTCACTTCATGGTTGATTTTGCAACTTTTAAAATTGGGAACTTAAACAAATTTTGAAGTTGAGTTTTAGTTTTTGGACGAGTTAATGTAAACTCCTCCGATGTACACTGGAAGAGTTGCCTCAAAGTCCTTCGGTGTGCACTAGAGGAGTTCTTTCAACAACTCTGGTAACTGTAGAAAAACTGCTTGCAAATCTCTCTAAAGAGTCTTTCACCAACGTGCATATTTATGCCAAATCCTCTAGTTTGACTGGAGGAGTTACCATCTTACCATTCGAAAAGCATCATTATGCTTCATACCAATTCCTTCCGTATATGTTGGAGGATTTCCCACAAAGTCCTTCAATGTATATTAGAGGAATTTTTACCAACTCCATTGATTCTACCCAAACTCCTATAAAACTACCACTCACCCCTTGTTTTTACCATTTTTACCAAGCTCCTAAGAAAAGGAGAGATCCTTGAGCGACAAAAGATATGGATACACCTTATTTCTTTTTTACCACCCACCCATGTTCCAACAAAATGCCAGGTAAGTCCTAAGTCACCCAACAACATTCAACTTATACATTCTTTAGGAGATATTTAGATTTAGGGTTTCCTTTTCTTTAAAAATATGTGTTAAAATATGGTGTTCCACTTGATAATACATAACCTCTTGTCTATAGCGTCATTACCCTTAGGCCCAGGTGCCCCAATGGAATCCATCCATTACTTGTCCCCCTAATCAACCTTGAATTTTCCCTCTAATCCATGACAAGGTTCTTAGTCACCTCGAGAATTGTAATCCAAGGTTACACCACATTTCCCAGGGTCCTCCTGGTCTCATGCGACTGGCACCAAAAATAGAATACCCTATACGTTCCATCCATGGAAAAAATTCATTCCATAGCCCAAGCCACTAGACTATCGCCAAGTCTGAGTGAAGCCAATTTTTTTTCCCTTTAACCACATTGTCTCCAAATGTACAAAAGAAAAACCATATCCCTCATGACCCCATTACTCCAGAACAGAAGATAAACTCAAAATCATACTACAAGACTTAGTTCAATTTCAAGAAATCACTGTGTAAATTAGGGAATTGTATGAAACATCTCAACCCAACCACCAATATTAGCATTAAAGTTTTTGGTTCCTTCCAGGCCTTTAGAACTAACTCCTCTAGTTTTAACCCGAGGAGTTAATATTAACTTCATCAGTTTTCTCGTGACCCCATCGACCCCTTCAAGGAAGTTGACACCAAATCACCCGATCACTTCAGAGAACTTAACATAAAATCCTCTGGTATTTACTGGAGGAGTTGGCACAAACATTGTTAACCCGTTCAAATAACTTCCCACCAACTTGACCAGTTTCACCAATGCTCTTCCCATAAACTTGCCTAGTGTACACCGATTATTTTCACCTTAACTTCTCTGATATACTAAGTTACCCACTGGAGAAATTAAAACCAACTCCTTCGATAGATACCAGATCAGTTCGTACAAACTACTCTGGTTTTAATATTTCTTTATTTTCTTGATTTTACTCATTTAGGCTTTGACATCTACAATTCCCACCATTATAATTTCCTCATCCAATGATAACCTTCCACCCAACATCAACACCAGTGATTCCTTGGGTATTTCACATGAGAAACTTAGGAAAAAAAAATTCGGGATATATATGCATCAACTATGATTTTGTCTTTACATTAATCTCATATTTACTTTATAGATCCATATATGTCTCCAAGGAAGAAAACAACTAACAAAGAACCTACCATCGAGGCTTCTGGGAGAGATCGTCAGATTGAATATGATCCAAATGTTGTCGAGGTAGTTTAGAATGATACCTCTAGTTTCTTAGAAAAGGGAGAATATGTTCTCAGATGGGGTGATGTATGTCAAATGTTCAAAAAATATAACTTCGCCACTGAATTAGAGGACTAGGACAAACTAAGGATTTTCAAGAACATCAGAAGGTCCAAAATTCACAAAGTAGCAGCCTGCATTGTTGTATTCCTCTACATTGAAGCCATTGCATGGATACTAAATCATGTTGATTTGGGGAATAGGTATGTTTTCAATGCCAAGGGAGAACCTATAGCTTCATTTCATCTCAAGGACTTAGTTGCTAGCGAGAAAAACCCCCCTATGACTACACCAGGGTTCGAAATGTAGGAAGATCAATTAACCATCTAAAAGTCAACTACTTATATAAACTACCCCAAACATACCAAAACTCATATAAGAAAAGAAAATATGAGGGAGATCGGGTAACTATACCTCTACTCTGGGTCTGGTGATGATCCCCTCGTGCTTGGAAGTTTTGTTGATTGCACCTGCCTCTCCCAGGGCTGGCCTGCATCCAAAGATTGAAAAACAAAAATGACCAACATGCTATTCCATATACAAATTAGGGTTAGATGTTAGAATTTCAAAACATAAACCAATAAAATCATTCAGTACACCATGATTTGGGATAGGAAAAGTAATTATTTTATTAATAACTCAATGATTATACCTTTACAATCAAATCTGGATACTACTCCATGAACCTAGTCTAGGATCCTCTTCACCAAGATCCAAGTGCACCTTTGTATGGCTTCTCCGCTCAACCTTACGATCTCTTCTTGGGAACTGAATGGGTTTTGATGGAGGAAGAAGGGATAATGGGGAAATGTTGAGGTAATTCTCACAAAAGGGTTGCAATAACTTGGGGAAGGAGGGGATGTGAAATGGGCAGAATTTCATTGTTCTTATGTCTAGATTTAAACTAAGACCCCAACACCTCCTTTTATATGAAAAAAGGATGGTTATTCAGTTGGACGACAGACTATAGGTGGTGGATTAATTGGGAAACTACCTAATAGACCGTAATATCAATGAATTCCTTGCAATTTTTGTAAGTATACGTGGATTGTAATGGTGAAACATGCGCATGTACGCGAGTTGTAGTGGTCCAACAAGCATATGTACGTAGAAAGTATTGGTGTAGGGCATGTACATCTTCAAAAAATTAGCTTTTTAGAAGAGCAACCCAATAGTGCTTTGGCAAAAAATGCAAGTAATAGGGCCAAAGGCCAGGTATGCATGTGTAGAGAAATTTAGGGTTATAGCATTAGCCAAATGCTATTATATGGAGAATGCAACCAAAAATATAGACAATGAACTTTTTGGTGAATTCAAGAACACAACTAAGGATTTATGTCATATATGGTACAAGCCAAATAAGTAGTTCAAACTCAATCCCACTAGCAGATATCCAACTATCGTGCTTAAAAAACCTTATCAATACATGGTGGCTGTTAAGAACCAAACATCAATATAGCATATAAAAACCTCAGAAAAAGTACTCAAACGCCTTGAAAAAGATATAATTTCAGATAATAAGCCTCTTCGAGGGGACATCCTCCTTTTACCCCACTTAAATGTTCAAGTACCATATGATTCAAAATGAAAATGTCTCCTTGGTATATATAGGATACTAGGAGGTATAATTACAAATAATGGCCTAAAGCCGACATAATTAAAATAACATTACTAATCTAAATTACAACTAATGGCCTAAAGCCGACATAAATAAAATAGAATTACTAATCTTATATGCCCCAATTAAGGGGTAATGAGTCAACATTAGGGCTTAACATGCCCCTCCCCTTGAGACAAGTGTTGTCCACAACGCTTGAGTAACTATGGATGCTTCTGTATAAAAGACTCATCTTCCCAAGTGGAATCTTCAGCCGATAGTTTCCTCCATTTAATGAGATACTCTGAA
>ML777304.1:158010-176299 GCA_009831015.1 Picea engelmannii | reverse complement strand
ATGGCCTAAAGCTGACATAATTAAAATAACATTACTAATCTAAATTACAACTAATGGCCTAAAGCCGACATAAATAAAATAGCATTACTAATCTAATATGCCCCAATTAAGGGGTAATGAGCCAACATTAGGGCTTAACAGTGGTCATTTTATGCAGGCTATATGAGGAACAATATTCCTCCAAGTTTCCTCTATCATATATGTCGTTGATCTACTATTGCACAAAAAAAGGATTATCGATCAATTGGGATGATATCCTATCATTAAACCTCATGGAATGTATCATTGCACTCATAGAATCCCATCCCAGAACATTCTCGAGCTTCCACATGTCATCATAAATCATATACATCATTTTTGTGGCCCACCAATAACCAAATATGGGTTGGGAATTGCAGACAACAAATTCAACCATTCATATATACTGCAAAGTGCTTTGGGAGAAGAAGTACATAAAAAAATACTGGAATATATACGAGCACTTCCTGGCTCTGCTATACGAGTTCATCTTTTGTACCCCAACCCTATGTATGACTGATAAAGAAATAAATTCAATCAAGAGGATCCAGGATTGGTACTTGATGGAACATGACACTTATATATGGGTGTATGGCACCATGAAAGCCCCTCATCTTCTTCCTCGATTTGTACCAGATAGGCTAGTACTCTAGGAAGTAGCTTATAAAACAATGATCAACAAAGTCACAGGGATGATTTACAGAGATAATAAATCTATATGGTCACAACTCCCACTATATATCGATGCCTACTTCTTTTCTAACACAAAAAAATCCAGGAATAAGTGGATATACTATTATCATACCACTTCAGAGAGGAGAGTTTCAAGAGGCACGAATTGAAGAAGGTTTTCAAAGAGAAATTCAACAAGCTAGTGCTTTGGGAGTACACCTCAAAGGTTTGGGATAAAGAGGAGATACATTTTAATGCAATGACCTATGATGAAGTCACCTTCAAGAGGCAAGGAAAAACCATAGGAAGGATCACAGATGAAGAGAAAGAAAGAGAAGAGGACAGAAATAAGAAAGAAGAAGAGGCAGTGGAAAAGGGATCTATTGCAACAACATATGTGCAATTGGGATCTGTCGAAGAAGAAGTAAAATTATCATATAAGAAGAGGAGAAAAAAGGAAAAGGCCAAGAAGAAGAAGAACAACTTCACCGAAAAGAAAAGAAATATAGTTGAAGAAGATAAAGCCAAGGCAAAAGTCGATGCGGTAGTAGCCACTACAGAAGTAAAATACAAGGTAGCTACATGGAATTAAGTTGAACAAAAAGAAGCATTAAAAAAGGGAACAACAGATGCATTAGCAGTGACTAAATCAACAGAGAAGGCAGTTAAAGAAGCAGTCAACAAAGCAACATAAGAGGAACGACATAAAAAGGATGTTGAAACAAGAAATGATGATGTTCAGTTGATGGATATCGATATCCCATATATATCAACAACAGGTGTCAGTGGACGTACACCACTTATCGGGTTAGGTTTGGGTATTTTTACTCCATATATACCAATTGAAATACCCAACCTAAATAAATTCACGTACG
This sequence comes from Picea engelmannii, assembly GCA_009831015.1. Classification (NCBI taxonomy): domain Eukaryota; kingdom Viridiplantae; phylum Streptophyta; class Pinopsida; order Pinales; family Pinaceae; genus Picea; species Picea engelmannii. The sequence goes on along the minus strand of ML777304.1, from coordinate 174,734 downwards.
ACAAAGTGTCAGGAAGGATTGTGCAGGAGCATGTAAGTAAAGTGTCGGTGAGCGGGGGGATCCAATTTCAGTTCTCATTCAAACCCCCATTACAGGAAATGTCAGTGAAGAGTCGATTTCCATAGCATCCATTGGATACACTTACATCAAATCCATAGAGGACAATGTCTAAAATCTACAACAAAAAAACCTCGAGAAAGAAGAAAGGATCGGGGAGTTGGAGAAGAAGATTCATCAAGTAAATATCAATGAGGGAAACCTTTAAAGGTTCAAGGAAAGTACATATAAGGTCAGGATAAAATTAGAGGAAACTATGATCGACATGTATGCCCACCTGCACATGTTCTAGGATATAGCCACCACCATCATAAATCAACATAGCAGGGTGCAGACTAAACTCACACAGTTCAACACTATCTAGGAAGGCATGAACAATATTGACACATGGATCACAAAATACCTAGATGCACCGATCGAGCTCTATTGTCCCTTAGTCAGGGAAACAAAAACAAGCATCTATGTATTGGAACATTGCCAACAAGAAGGACAAAGGGAAAAAAACTGAAACAACTAGCTCAATGGTGATGTATTCATGCTAAAACAAGGCAACACAAGAATTGATCAAGATATGCCAACTCTCATAGTTAGAGGAGCTTTGAAAGGAACTCATAATGGAGGAACTGATTGACAAGATACATGACAACACAAGACAGAGACGGGAGGTCATTGATTCAGACACCAAAGTAATGACAGATATAATAGAACAACACCTCATTCAACCAACTAAAGTATATACTATGGTTCATGCGTTCATGGATACATTATCAAAGGATACACATACCCTCGATGACAACATAGCCATGCATAAAATTGCCCTAGAAGAGATAGCATACCATAGACTCGTATCCATGAATGATCATTTGGAAATCTGGACATTATACCTCCAAGACAAGAGTCTATGAATAAGACAAAATAACAAATTCTAAATTTATATTACCTATACTCTATTTTGTCTTTTCTAAACTACTCCCAATTTCATCTTTACTATGTACACCTGTCATCATGCAAAAGGAAGATGAAAAGTTTTGTAATAGTTTATTTGAGGGGAATACAATAAGTCACAAGGGAGTTAGAAAAAATTGTATAAATATAGGAAGATACTCACTTTGAAGGGGCTCTTCAAGATTTGTAAACAATCTAGAACTCTTTTTGGAGAAAATACTTGGTTAATGAATATTGAGAAGTCCTCAGGGCCAGTTTTATAAAAGAGAGAACAAATTGCATGTGTTGATTTTTTAATGTGAACTATTTTAGGTGGAATGTATGTTGTTCGCATGGGTTGTAAGGACATGTTTGCTTATAGACTAATCTAATGCACTATATATCAATTTTTGCAATTTTGTTATTCCTCTTTACCTTTTACATCTTATGAGCATATGAGTTGTGATGTATGTAGATAATATAGTTTGGAATTTTCTAGTTATATATTTTGCATGCATGTGTTTGTAACTCAACATCTTCATTACAACCATATGAGTGAATTTTCTAGCAAACTTTAGTTTCAATATAGCTCATCTGGTTACGATAGCTAGCTCGCTCCTAGATAGGATAGGATATAATAGAATAGAAGTAGATTAGATTTATTTTCATACATAGTCTTCATATACATATTTACATTGCATAACCATCCCTCTTCACCCTCACAACCATTAATGGAAACCGGGCCAAAATCTGGATGGGTCTCCTAAACCAAATGGTTCATAGTCTAATTGGGACTTTGTATCAGGGAGTACCCCTTACTATTGTTGGGAAATTTTACCCCGTCGACAAAATTTGTGCTAGAAGGAGGGCCTGAAATTGTATGTCTTACATAAACATGCTACATAATCCTGGATAGTCCTATGAAAACACTATTGGTCCTACCCTTTTCCCTAACATCAATCTAGAACAAGAGGTTACCTTTGAAGACATGAATCCTACATTCAAAAGTGTCATTGGAAGTCCTGAAACCCATATAGAAACTTGGTTTCCTGTACCCTACGAGGAATTTATTGAAACTCGTCGTATCCAACGATCCTACGTTAAACAACTTGGTAAATTATCCACAACCTCAAAATTACCCAGAGGAAGAACTACTCACACCAGACTACCAAACAACTATTGGACTTCAGAAACTCACTCTTTTGTCATCATCTTTGCATTATTGCTAGTTATTTTTCATATGCCAAAATCCTCCTTTTTGCCATAATAAACCTTTATTTTATTCCATCCTTGATACCATATAGCATCAGAGGTCAGAGGTAATAATCTAAATTTTAACTTATTTTGGATATTTTGATGCAATATAGTTTAATTCATTGTTATTTTAAAGTAAGATGCAAAATGTTATGATTCTGCAGCTACTGAATTCCTGTAAGAACTAACAAATTTATGCAACATATTTGTTTAAACTCAAGGTTCAAGATACTTCTAGAATGAATCCAAAGTTATACCAAGTGCCAAATCTACAGCTTCAGCTCACCCATCTACCAAATCAACACAAGAACTCTCCAGGATGTCAGGAAGCAAAAGTCAAAGTTGTGTTCAACCTTCTGTTGGTATACTGAGAGGGGGGGGTGAATCTGTATTACCTTTAAAAAAAAATAGTAATTACTTTGTTATTTTAGTAATCACCAGAATAGATCAACAATGGATTTGTATTTAAAATCAATTATATAAATATAATTAACAAGAATTACAAGACTTATAAAGAATAATCTAAGATTGTGAATGAAACCAATCCTCTTTAGAGAACCAACTCTTGGAGACACAAATCCCCTTCTTCAGGGCACCAACCCTAGGAAGCACCAACTCCCTTATTTTAGGGCACAAACCTTAGGAAGCACCAACTCCCTTGTTTTTAGGGCACCAACCCTAGGAAGCACCAACTCCCTTGTTTTTAGGGCACCAACCCTAGGAAGCACCAACTCCATTGTTTTAACACTTTACTTAGCAAAGGATATGAATCCTTCCTTGATCCCCCCTTCCACCCTCACTACATAAGTATATTCATCTTTCCTCATTGGACTCTACTTCTACTTTTGATCTTCTAATCTGGATTACAAAGACACTTTCTTCTCACCATATATTTATGTTTACATAATATTCCAACTCGTGTGATATTTGAAGCATTGTGTCCCTTTGTTTGAACCATTGCACCTCTTCATTTAAATTAACAATAATAACGTCTATTATTATTAGTAATAGTTTGTGTTACGTGTAGACATGCGCTTCCTTCAAACCATTATTTTCAAATGATCATGGGTTCGTTACTATGGACTTAATCTCCATTTGCACTTCCTCTATTATTATTCATACAATATCGTGAAAGGGATAATTCATAATCATATATATGTTGATCAAAATTATAAGAGTCGATTGCAGGCATGGATCCACTTCATTATTTTGATCCCACACTTTCCTTGCATCCTCAGTTCTTAATAGATCTGAGTCAAGTTGTTACTTCGCTATCCGGTGAATTTTCCTATACCTAGAATGGACATATGCTATCTTGTGACTCCCCTTTGTTTTTCATGTGACCAAATTGCTATGACCTACAACTAGATACATAAGGTGCAGGGATTTTTTTATGTTTTAGCTCGCAGGAACTATATTTCACCAAGTGATCATATATCGTGACCAGGTGTTAACCTAGTTGGATTTTTAGCTCATCGCCACTTTACATATGAACTTGACCTGTGACCAAGGATGAATACATATGAGGCTTTATAAAAAAAGTTCAATCTCAAATGTTGATTATTTCTCTTTGATATTTTATCTGATGGTGTGGAGTTAATCTCTTGTTGAATGGATGATTCTTGCTTATCTGTAGGCTAAAAAAAATGGATGGTCATGATTTAATCTGTGGTTGAGATCTACGATCCACACTCTTTAAATATAGTGGAGCTTTAACACTTGGCCATTGTTCTTGATCAATGGTCGAGAATGCTCCCAAAATAGATCAACGGTTAGCATTACTTCGGGACTTATGGGAGTCCTTCAACATGGAAGTCGATATAAGGAAAAAGGAATATTCTTTGATACCTGTTATAACCCTATAACCCTACTCTTGATGTAGTTTGGTTGTAAATAATGTTTCATTTTTTGCAAATTATTTTCAAAAAGAAAGAAAAAAGAAAGAAAACAAAAAGAAAGAAAAAAGAAAGAAAACAAAAAGAAAAAGATGAAAAGAAAGAAAAAGAAAAGAATAAAAGAGGGCATAAAAGAAAATGATATGGCCCCATGAAATAATGATGACTCATGCATACAGTTTAATCATGGTTAAGTCTTTTTGAATTTATGTTGATAGGATTAGTGAATAAGACTTGGCTAAACTGTTTAATCTTAGCCAAGTAGATAGGTTAGTTAGTGAATAAATTTGATCAAACGGTTTAAACTTGGTCAAATAGCCCCAGGGTAGAGAATTTCTTATCCCAACAGTCTAATCTGGGTTAAATGTGTAGGTATGTAGGATAGTACATAAGCTAGCCAATTTTTCCTTCAATAAAACATGCATGATGTTCGATGAAAATTCATGATTTTGATGTTTGAAGTGTGTTTCCTAACCCCATGGTGAAAAATTGCAAGGTAAGCAGCGGAAAAAACCCACAAAAGAGCACTATCCTAAGTTTTAGCTACGTATTTTGATTTGTGCCCGGAAATTAAAGAGCGCGCATAGATCTATGGTTGATCTAATGGTGCTTAGATCTATGGCTGACAAGAAATTATGGACCCCCTCGACCATTCTATATTTAATGGTGGGGGGGGTATGATATGGAGATTGAAGAGGGCGCATAGATCTACAGTTGATCTAGTGGCGCTTAGATCTATGGCTGACAAGAAATTTTGGAACCCCCCCTGACTATTCTATATTTAATGGTGGGGGGGGGAGTTCGATACAGTAGTATTTCCAAGTGGTCCCCATCCTAACATGGCGCAAATCCATGATGTTAGGCCCCCCTCTCTCTAAACTGGTTATTGCCTACCACCCCCTCTGATATACCGCCATACCATATTTGCTATACCACTGCCGCCTCATGACATCACACTCCACTTCCTCGATGTTTTGTGATGTCACATTCCACTACCACTTATCCCTAGTCATATCCCATTACTCTATCAGCATACCTCATCCTCCATTCACTCACCACATGTCACTTTCCTCCACTCATTACCCTCCACGTCACCCTCACACACCCTTAACCCATCACTGGCTCGTCGCCTCATCCCTAGATATCTGTTGGCAAACTAATATAGGCTAACATATACATTAGCTTGTTGACCTGTCCCCCGTGCCCAACGGATACCCATTCACCCAAATCTAATCCCATTTATCCACCATTTTCACACTTCTCACACTCTCCGCACACTGGAAGCTCACTTTCCTCATCGTTTTAGTCAGTGACCCAACCATAGCCATTACCCTCTAACATTTTTGTTTCAAATTGTAGGTACTTTTTGAAGTGATGGGGCCAAAGTCCAAACAGTCAGAAATCAAGGAAAATCCTTTCTTACCACCTCCCGTCGATCTCAACTAGATCCCTATGGCTGACAAAGACTATCTCATCTCTGAGCCAAGATGCGATTTTGATTTCATTGAGCTATATTCATGGCTCAAAGACATTTTCCTAGACTAGAGTGATGATATTGGACTCTGGGAATCCAATCTTCCACTGTACATGTTTCCACAGATTCACCATTTCCTTGAATTCGCCCTCAAGTGCCAAGCACATTACCTTCCCAACCAGAGAACTATTGTTTCATCCTCTAGAGAGACCCTGTTCTCTATCACATCTGAAGCCATTGACCAGATGCTGCAAATAACTAGAGCCAAAGCCTTCTCTCCTTTAACTTTTGAGGTCCTTACCGACATGTATCAAAAGTTGTCTTTTCCATAGAGAGCACAGATCTTCGAACTATTCCTCCCTGAGAACACCCCAATACCCAAAACCAATCCCCCCTATCCATCATCAATTTTCTCAATAAAAGGAAATCAAATCATTTCTTCCCTTTGCAACCTACTTGGATTCTACTCAGAAGAATGGGTAGATGAAGCAATCTTGGGTTACATATCTATCGTTTCCACCGAGGGAAGCCCCACAGTGCAGTTTGACTACAACATTTTCTTGGTTGACAATATTCATGATAATTTGTTCAAGTTTCCCACATAAGGCATGTTCTGGTACTCCTCAGTACTGGCATACATGTCCATGTTCTATCAAGCAGATATGTTCCTTTTCCCCATACAGAAGTTGGACTAGAATGGCAAGTCACACCCTATCACCTCTTGGACTTCATTACTAAGAAGGAACTCAACAGAGTTCAGTTTCAAGCAATTCATAGAGTAGTTTTACCACCCAGTGGTAAGTATGCTCAGTGGTAGGCAAGAGAAGAGGATAAATGAAGAGATCCAAATAATTCTACACCTCTCGGACCTCACCAAGATGGGAAAGTGGTATCTGTATCAAAATCACACAGAGATTAGAATATATGGATGTGAGTTAACTCCTTATAAGCTGACCAAATACTTTCCTGAGAGAATATTCACCTTGGAGTACATTAGGCAAATGATCAATTCAGATGATATACATTTTTTATCCTTGAAGAAGAAACAACAGCTGAGAATTAAAGGATAGATAGGATCTTTTATTTGTAATAATCGAGCTATCGGGGAAGAGGCAAACAAACTACTCAAGGAAGTGAAATTTGACATCAGTTTCCCTTAGCACTATTATCCATGTGGGGTTATTGCATAAATGAGATTCAGGAATAAAAGTTCCCCATATGCTCATGTGCCCAAACCAGAGATCGAGAAGTTTATGAACCAATCAGAGTGGGAGGTGAACACTCTGGAAGAAGCAGAACAACAATCTCATCCAGCCATTATTTCAAAAACCACCACTCCATAGGTACCAAAGGAGAAAAGACCCAGAAAGGATACCTCCCCTTCAATCATTGAAGTCTCGGCTGAGGATTTCTAGGTATACAAGAAAAGGCCAAAAACTAGTCATACAACTGGCAGGTCTGGTGAAGAAGAGACCCAGTCCACTACAGTTATACAAGGAGACCATTCAGATCCTGTCTCAAGAAGCCAACATATCATGTCTACTTATTCATCTAAGAAGAAGACTGACACCTCACTGATCAACCAACCAACTCAAGGCGCTGCAAAGTTGAGCATTTTTGAGAAATATGATATAATTAAGAAGAAAAATGAGAGGCTGGACAACAATACTTATTCTCAATTCTGGAAACAAACATCAACAACATATCATAGGATTCTCTTTGTTTTCGACATAGAGAAGGGGATAATGTACATGGCATTTCTGTAGGCACAAGTACCCCATCCAAAGGAAATCACTGACTATAAAAGATCAACACTTGAATTTGATGCTAAATATGTACATCCAGCTAATCAGATGGATATACACAGGAAGAATGGAGAAATGGTTTTCTCAACATTGGCCATTGCTTCCACTACTTTTGCAAAATTACAGGTTTCTCTGAACAATGTTCAGACTCAATTAAAACTGGGGAAGGTGTCATCTTTTGCAAAAGATAAAATGATTAAGTCTTTAGAAGAATTGGTGCTCAAAATTGGGTATGACCCCTCAAATGTGAAAGTAGCTGAGGAGATGCTCAAGAAAAAGAATGCTGACATAGCATCTCTAAGGAAGAAACTAAAACTACCAGCTACAAAAGACTCATAGGCCAATGAGATGGCTGAGACAGAAGGTGAGAAGGAGGAGATGCCAAAGTTGATCATGGAACAAAATGAAAAAATAAAAGAGATGGAAGCAGAGCTGGAAAGGTTAGTAAAAGAGAAGGAATAGGAAAACACCTATGGAATTCATCGCACTGAGTGCAGTTCCCCTCACAAGAGTTAGCACAACAACAACATCAACAACCACTGTTGTAGAACTTTCATCAGCTTCCCCAGTGATAGTTCCAGGGACATCTGAAGCTTTAGCAACATCAATGGAGAAGATGACTTTACAAGGAATGAAAATCAAAAGATTGGTACAAGAGATAGAGAATCTCCAGAAGCTAAAAGATTATTTCCAAGCCAGCTACAATACAGAGAGATACACATCATAAAAACTGAAGCAAGAGATTCAACATCTGTAGAAGAAGAAAGTTGTGGGAAAAACATTGGCAGAGCCAAAGAGAACATTTGGATGGATATCTCAAAATCCATAAATGAAATCTGGCCCATGGTGAAAATCATGTTCGAGCAACACGAATTCGTGTTAAGGAGTAAGTAGGCCATCGACAAGATCAAGGGAGAATTGGGAGAAATGCCTATAGAAGCAAATGAAATCATCCTATTTCTCAATTAAAAAACTAAAGAAGAGTTGGAAAACCTAAAGATTGAGGACAGGATGGAGACTATCCTCAAGGTCAAGAGAGTTATGACCAAAAGAGGACTAATGTTGCAACTGGAGGAGAAATCCCAAATCATGGATATAGGAGTTTAGAGATTCTTCAGCAAGATCGATGCCTTACACAAGAAAGGTCTTCCTGGTTTACTGGTTTGAAATGACAAGCTGATGACACTTTCATACTACAAGCAAAACATTGCCATGGTGGCAAAGGACAACTCCAAATTCTCAAGGATACAGGGAAGCATAACAGGAAAGGAATTCCTAGAAACTCTACAGTTGGATCTCAATATCCAACATGAAATCAAGTACATTTTTATCACCAAACTGACTTTTTCCAAATATACCAAGATGGATGAAATCTACCGCAAGCTACTAAAAGTCACCATCCCCAATCAACAAAGATGGGAAGAGTTGTGTGAATTGATTGAGTAAAAGATGAGGTGGATGTACAAGTCATCATGCAGAAAAGTCAAAGTGAAGTTGATGACTCGCCAATAACTTCCCCCAAAATCAACATGGAGAATTCGATAGATCATAAGCAGTTCCTACAATTTTGTATTTTGTTATCTAGTTAGTTAGCATGAGATGTTGCCACGTCTTGATCATTAATGACAGGATCGATTGTAATCTTTTCTATATATACTTCAAATTTCGAAGTACTAAGGGTTGATTTTTACGCCCAAGTAAGTTGTAAGCACTATAATTTTTTCCAGAGACCTACCAATAATAAAAAGGACGTTTCACAAGATTCCCGCATGTTAATTGTTGGTGATGTTTACTCCTCTTCGTTGAATGGTTTTTTCTTTCTTCGTTATCATCTGTGTTTTCTATTCTGATCATTTAAAAGAAGTTAAAGTTGCAGAATTTATCCTTGTATACTCTGTTTATGGCTTTTAAATATCTAAGTGTTTGTCTTCCAATGTTATGATTAAGAAATTCTTAAATGCTTCTTGGTTATAACTGATTATCTCATATTTTCTGCTATCCATCATTTTAAATCTAAAGGATCCAACAATTGCATTATCCTGCCCCGTGAAAAGACCTTATAAAATCTGTTCTTTGATCTCAAACTTTATAAATCATACCCCATGGCCCAATGGATGTGTAAACCATATTTCAACCATTTTATAAAAACAAACAACACAGTCTTATTTATTTAACTAGCCTAAGATTTAAAACCTGAAACAAATTTAAATCTTACAGAGAGATCCCTCTCTGAAATTGGAAGGGATAGATCCCATTTTCAAAGTGGTTGGATAAAGTTACCTCTGGTAAATTTCTTCTTTGTCATGACAACCTCTGGGAATTTACAGATGTTAGGATATTTAGACACTTAGGAGTTAGTTAAGATCTACTTGGTCTAATATGTCATCAGGTAAAAGTGTGTTTCTTAGTGTGTTTCTTTAGTATGCATTAGTATGCATTTGTAGTTAGGAAATCTAACAGTCACGATATGTTCCCAACATAGAGTGATTTGATGGTTCATACTCTCCTCGATCTTAATGACCATTGATCTGTGGCTTAACACCCAATCGGTCCATGATCTCTATTTAAAGAGCACGGAGGTTCATTTGTCGATGATTGATTGTGAGAAACTCTCTTGTAAAATCTCTTTGTAATCTTTTTCTTTGCATTAATAAACTGCTCCAAGTGGCCGTGTTGGCTGGGGCCATGGATGTTTCCCCGTAGGGGTTTTACCACATGAAAAAATTGGTGTGTTGATCTTTGATCTAGTTATGTGAGTGGTTACTGAAGGTGTTTGTCCTCTGTTGGAATACCTATTTTTTCGAACATTGTATCAGAGCCTGTTTGAAGACCCACTCCTATTGTAGATCGATATCGTGAAGCCGAGTTGCCTCATCTCCAGTTTCTAGAATTTCTATACATTTCTGGGCTGAGATGACTATTCCATTGCGTATGGAGCACTCGTTTCATTCAGGAACATGTTTTGTTTCACTCTAAAAGGTTTCCATTTGCCCAAGATACAACCATTATAGTCAGATCCGAAGGTATAAAGCCTGAATACACATTTTTTAAATTTCTGCAAAGTTTTATTTTGGTTTGTATTTTTTTATTTCCCGATTTCTACTCTTTTAGATCTGCGTATTCTCTTTGCCCCATGCCCTGTGCAATCTTGGAAAATCAGAAACAGACAGGAAAATGTGCATATTCCGGGTAAGCTAACCGAGATCTAACCCTTGTTGTCATCGAGAAGTGAAATTTTTTTCTTGTGTGAAAAGGGTTTTTTTTAGCACGCTCTTCAACAATGACAACAACAACAACAACAATCCTCCTTCTGAACATTGCAATATGTTTTGTTAGACCATTTGGTTAAAACTTGGCTTATTAAGTAAGAGGTCTTGAGTTCAATTCTCTCTTTTGTTACCTTTTTGAAAAAGTTCATGCTAAAATTGTAAAGTGTATGTATTTCACTTCAAGTATAAATGTGAATCACTATAAGTAGCTTTAATATTTTATTTTAGAGTTATTTATTTTGCATGCATCTTTTCTATTATAAAGTAACTTCATTGTAAAAGTAATCCTCACTTCTCTTTATAAAAGTGGGTCACTTCATAAAGCAACTTACACTATCATGTGGTCAGTTGTTTACCGTTTATGCCTTTTTTTTAAAGGGCATAACTCTCACATCGGAAGTCCGTTTTCAGTGTCGTTTTTTTAAAACTGCATAATTTTTCGATCTCTTTCCATCCAGATCATCAGTTTTAGTTTTTAAGTCCATATTATCTGCATATTTAATATGTCTTATACAAGTAATGTCTTTCTTACCATCAACAACTACTTCCAATGGAAATCTCATATGGAAGATTTATTAAGAAGTAAAGGTTTGTACCAGATTACATTAGGAAAGGAAAAAGAACACACTGATGATGATAAGAAAGCCAAGTGGGTCAATAGGAACGACGAAGCACGACATCTAATCAGAATGTCCATCTCTCTTGATTTAAGGTACCGCCTTCAAGAAATTGATGACCCTGAAGAAGATTGGGACAAGATAGAATCTGTGTTTGGTAAACTCAATATTATTCTAGCACAAAAGTTAGACAATCAAATATTGACCTTGAGTCCAAGTGATTTTTCTTGCCTTGGAAACTATTTATCTAAGTTTAAAACACTCATAATTTTATGTGAAGAATGTAAGATAAAAATGGAGGAAGAGCGTTGCATCTATCTTATTATTTCTAAGCTAGGTAGTGCATATTCTATGTTTGTATCTACATTTTATGCCATGAGAGAGGATCTAGGGAAAGATTATGAAAAACCCACTCTTGAGTCCTTTTGTGCTTCTTTTATTAGAGAGGAAGATAAGCGTATACAACTTGGAGTGATCAGCACTGCAGGTACCTCTAACAAAGCCTTAGTTGCATAGCAGAAAGATAAACCCAAGTATCCCAAGAAGAAAAATCCTCGCTACAACAACAAGAAATATAAGGGTCCCAAACCCTCTCAGACAGCTTCAACTCCTAATGGTGACAAAGGAGAAAAATATAAAAATAAGAATACTAACAGACATTACAACTTTTGTGATAAAGATGGTCATGATGAGTCCAAATGTTTTAATAAGATGGCAGCTTTAGAATAAATGATGAACAAGCACAACATCAGTATTGATTCTACTTCTTCTTCTTCTTCTCATGGACATGCACTTTCTGCTTCTGGTTTCTCCTTCAATAATCCTTCTATTTCTACTTCTGATAAGTGGCTTATTGATTATGGAGCATCTTATCACATGGCTAAGGATAGAGACATATTTTCTACTCTAAATGAATGTAACACCAAGAAAATATTTGTTGGTGATGATAGATCTCTTAGTGTTGAAGGATCTAGAACAATACAAGTAGAAAATGGCCATTTCAATGATGTATTATGTGTTCCAAGTATTTCTTGTAACCTTCTATCAGTATATCAAATCACTCATTCAGGTGAAGGTAAAACCATAGAGTTTTCACCTCACCAAGTTGTAATCAAGGATCTAAAAGATCCTAATCATGTTCTTGCAACTGGAATTGCTGATGATATTACCAGGTTGTACAAGTTTGACAAATTTGGGTCATCATCTTTTTCATCAGTTTTTGTTTCTCATAGCGATGACTTGAGCAAACTTTGGCATGGGTGGTTTGGTCATCTAAACTATTGTTCATTGAAACAACTATGTAATCAACAGATGGTGACTGTTCTTCCTCTTGTTTCATGCAGAGATGGTGTTTTTGCCAATTGTGTTCTCGACAAACATCATCGGGACAGTTTTGAAAAACATGCCTCTTGGCACGCCTCGGGTCCTTTGTAGCTTGTTCACAGTGATTTGTGTGATCCACTTTCTTCTCCTTATTTTTCTGGGTGCAAGTATGTCTTAACTTTCATTTATGACTTTTCCATACGTACTTTGGTTTACTTCTTAAAACTTAAGATCAAAGTTTTTGACAAGTTTTTGGCCTACAAGGCTTTTGTAGAAAAGCAATCTGGCCATCAAATTCAAAGGTTAAGAACATATAATGGAGGCGACTATGTGAAAAATAATTTTACAAATTACTTCACTACACAGGGAATCCAAATGCAACACATTGTTCCATATACACCAAAACAAAATAGTGTTGCTAAGAGAAAGAACTGTACATTAAAAGAAATGGCTAATTGCATGATCCAATCTAAGGGATTAAGTCTAAAGTATTGGGCAGAAGCCATCAACTGTGAAAATTACATAGTAAATTGCACTCCCACAAAGGCTCTTAAAAATATAACACCAGAAGAAGATTGGACTAAAATTAAACCAGATGTAAGTCACTTATGTGTATTTGGAAGTATAGCATGGGCTCACATTCCTGATGAGAAAAGGAAAGCATTGCAACCTAAAATTGAGAAGTGTATATTTGTTGGTTATTCTAAAGATGTCAAAGGTTACATACTTCTTCAATCACTTTGTAATGAAATTATTATTAGAAGAGATGTTAAATTTGATGAAAATCTCTTGGCCTGCGAGCCTAATTTGGCATTTGTGCCTTCTTTGGCTTGTGAGCCTAATTCGGTGGTTGTGCCTTCTTCAGTATGCGAGACATATTCATCATTTCTTCCTTCTTATGATCTATTTTCTTCTTTAGATGATGACAGTGAGGATGAAAATCCACCTTCGCCTGCTCACCCTCCTCCAGATGAGTCCTTTGAACCTGAACCAACACTAGCTCCACCTTTTCCTAGATGGGTCTTTTCAACACGAGAAGCAGCTGGTGATCTTGTTGGTGATCCTTCAGATCAGCATCGGACAAGTTCACAGTTCCAACAAGCCTCTTCTCTTTTGGCTCAAGTTTCAGAAACTCATGATCCAGAGACATTTGCAGAAGCTTCAGGTCATCCAGATTGGGATATAGCAATGAATGAAGAGTGTTGTTCTTTAATGGAAAATGATACTTGGGATCTTGTACCTCTTCAAAAATGAAGAAAACTTGTCAGATGTAAATGGGTCTACAAAACTAAGTATGCATCAGATGGAAGTGTTGAAAGACACAAGGCTCATTTAGTTGCCAAAGGATTTTCCCAAGTTTAAGGAATTGACTATCATGAAACCTTTTCCCCTATAGCCAAAATGAATTCCATCCACCTTGTTCTTTCCCTTGCTGCTTCACATAAATGGGAGGTCCATCAGATGGATGTTAAATCCACCTTCTTGCATGGAGATTTACAAGAAGAAATATACATGGAAAAACCTCATGGCTATGTCCAGAATGACTCTAGCCTTGTTTTTCACTTTAAGAAATCTGTTTATGGTCTCAAGCAAGCTCCCCAAGCTTGGTATGCCAAAATGGACACCTTTATTATTGCCACTGGATTCTCTAGATGCCATTCTGATCCTAATATCTATACAAAGAAAGTAGGAATCCATCTCATAATCCTTGTCCTTTATGTTGATGACCTTATCCTTACTGGTAGTGACTCAAAACTTTTAAACCATGTGAAAACCATCCTTAAGAAGAAATTTGAAATGACAGACTTAGGATTTTTGAACTATTTCCTTGGCCTCCAAGTTTTGCAAACCAATGAAGGATTTTTTCTTTCCCAGTCTAAGTATGCTTGTGACCTTATTCGTCGCTTTCACATGGATGATTGTAAACCAACCCCTTCTCCCTTCCAGTCTAGAGTCAAGCTTACTGCCACCTATACTTCTCCTGAAGTTGATGCCACTATGTACCGTCAGTTAGTTGGTAGCCTCTTATACTTGACTCATACCCATCCTAATATTTCCTTTGTTGTTAGTCTTGTTTCCCGGTATATGCAAACACCCCATGAAAACCATTGGAAAGAAACTAAAAGGATACTTCACTATATTCGTGGTATAGTTCAGTTCGGGATACATTACAGTTCAAGGGGGAATCCTTTATTGGTTGGTTTCACTAATTTAGATTGGGCTGGCGACCCTGATGATCGGAAGTCTACTACAGGTTATGTTTTCAGCCTTGGTTCTGGACCTATCACTTGGGACTGTAAGAAACAACAGGCTATTTCACTTTCTTTAGCAGAAGCAGAGTACCGAGCAGCAGTAAATGCAAGTTAAGAAGCCCTGTAGCTTCGATAGATCCTTTCAAAGTTTGGATTCCAGCACCATCATCCAACCAACCTTTGGTGTGACAATCAGAGTGCCATCAAGCTCGCCAAAGACCCAGTTCAACATCAACATATAAAACACATCGAGCTACACATGCACTTCATCATAAAGATAATTCATGATCAAGTAATTGAAGTGCTCTTTTTCCCTACAGAAGATCAAGTTGGAGACATTTTCACAAAGTATCTTACATAAGCGAAGTTTTCCAAACTTCGATCTATGTTAGGAGTTCAGGAAGTTATCATTAAAAGGGGATATGCTCTAATTCCTCCTTCCTTCTCCCATTGTGTCACTATTCTAAATCCTTCAATCCTATCCCAAGGTGTTCTTAAGGGGGGTTGTTAGGATATTTAGACACTTAGGAGTTAGTTAATATCTACTTGGTCTAATATGTCATTAGGTAAAAGTGTGTTTCTTAGTGTGTTTATTTAGTATTCATTAGTATGCATTTGTAGTTAGGAAATCCGATGGTCACAATATGTTCCCGACATAGAGTGATCTGATGGTTCATACTCTCCTCGATCTTAATGGCCATTGATCCATGGCTTAACACCTGATTGGTCCATGATCTCTATTTAAAGAGCATGGAGGGTCATTTTTCAATGATTGATTGTGAGAAACTATCTTGTAAAATCTCCCTGTAATCTTTTTCTTTTCATTAATAAACTGCTCCAAGTGGTCGCGTTGGCTGGGGCCATGTATGTTTCCCTGTAGGGGTTTTACCACATGAAAACATCGATGTGTTGATCTTTGATCTAGTTATGTGAGTGGTTACTGAAGGTGTTCATCCTTTGTTGGAATACCTATGTTGTCGAACAACACAGTGATAAAAATACCTTTGCTTCAGAGTAAAATAAAAGGGTGAATTGTTTCAATCCGACAGGAACGGCTCCAAGAGGGAATATTCTTTGATACTCATGGTTGACGTGGACACATAGTATGTGTGCCATGTGTCACCCTAATTCGTGTCTTTCATAGACCTTATGTTCCATATGAATTTTGACACTTTTCATAATATGATTGGGGTGTGTGCCCTTGCTAACTTGGTCCTGCTGCAACGTGTCACTCAGTTGTCTTACTATGTGTCTCGTCCTAGATCAAAAGAAATATTTTTAGATTCTTTTTCTTTGGAGGGATGCCACTTCCACATTCTTCAGCTCTCTAAACGAATGGTATCAAATGGAATATTCTTCGATTCTTTGTCTTCGAAGGGATACCACTTCCACATTCTTCATCTCTCCAAATGGATGGTATCGAATGGAATATTCTTTGATTTTTTGTCTCAGAGGGATGTCACTTCCACACTCTTTAGCTCTTCGAATGAATGGTATTAAATATAATATTATTTTTCAATACTCTTATTTCATAGTGTTATAGCAACTCTTCTCCACTGGACTTCAAACATTAATTAATAGTAGCCACATGTTTCTATAAAGGGTATCGAAGAGCAATATTTCGTTTCTATACTCTGATTTCGGAGTGTTAAAACAACACTTCTCCACTGGACTTTGTGTTGATACTGAGAGGGGGTGAATCAGTATTCAATACAATTTAAAAACCTTTTTCAAATTATACTTAAACCATTCAATTATATTCAATGAGCAATGAACAATAGTATAAGAGTTACACCAATACACCACAATACACCATGCACAATATATGAGAAATAATCAATAGTTTTTGTTCAA
>ML777304.1:136401-147000 GCA_009831015.1 Picea engelmannii | reverse complement strand
GTAATCCACAGAGATATCATAATACAAACTTGCAGTCCTTTGTCACATTTATTATTTGTGTGATCATTTATATGTTGTAAACCTTTGATCCTACACACACATTAGCAACGTTTCCTAGACTAGCCAAGTCAGGAACATTACAGAGGGGGGTGAATCAGTATCCAGTACAATTTAAAAACCTTTTTCAACTTATACTTAAACCATTCAATTATATCCAATGAGCAATGAACAATAGTATAAGAGTTACAGCAATACACCACAATACACCATGCGCAAATGATCATGTAGATAATGTTACTCAATGTATTCTCTAAAGCTCCTCCAATTTTCACTCCTTGAATCCTTCCCAAAAAGAGGTTATAGAAAGAATGGTAGACTTTATTCAATTTTGGTCTGTTCAGAAGACCCAACTTGTACAGCATGCCCCGTGCTCAATATTTAAAATCTGATTCTGAAACTCTCACACAAGAAACTATAGTCTGTACACTTTCCAATGGAAGTGGTCCCACTGCATTTGGATTCTGTATGAAAACGTTATGAGTGTTTTACCCAGAACACCTGTTTATTGACTAGTTTCAGGACGAGTGACAAACCCTATATTCCACAGAGTGTATCTCCATAATTATAGAGAATCAAGAGAGGAACGTTTTACCAGAGGTACCTTGATATGTCGTCTCAATACCATAGCGATTTAAACATCTGAATCGTTCTAGAAAAAACGTTATAGCAAAAATGGTAAGATGACCTGAAAATAACATACCTTAGAACACATCACCAAAAGACTTCATCCTCCCTTGAAATTCGGCCTTCTTTTACTTCTTCTTCCCTCTGAAATTCAACTTGTATCAAATGAATGTATAATGATATTTATTTATACCATTTATGTCACTTCCTTTTAACATTAGGGACGACCTGACACTTTCTTATTTTGTAATTATTTTCAGGGCCTACATGTACTTCCTTTTTCAATTCACTTTGTCATCTTCAAAAATTCATTTCTCCTCAACCATGAGGATCCATGTGATGTGCCACATACCACCGAAAGCAGCATGATGTATACTATCCATTCATGGGTGTTGTATATGCATGCATTTTCCTTCATGTCCAAATACCTTTATCAATCTTGCGGTCCAAAACCCATGACTAGGGTTGACATCAATGACAACAATCAATCTTCCAACACTTTGAACACCTTACTTTGAACACTAATCAATAGTCACCACATGTTACCTCTATATTCATCAATCGGGATCACACTGAGTTAATATTCATAGTTGGTATAGTCCTGATTCAGTCCCACTTTTAATTTATCTAGTGTGATCCTTCTCGATCCTGGATAACTCACAAACCATTGATTTACTTTTCTATCAAATGGTTAGGTTTCATTTGGACTTCAGACTTTGGGTTTCTTTAGGACTTTGTGCCTTTGGCCCCGCTTATTCTACTGGTCTTGATCAATGGTTGAGGATTATTTATCTTGATTTGATGGTTTGGATTTAATTTCTCCTAGCCTATGGCTCCATCTTGATCTGATAGTCCTCGGCTGTCCCGAAAACTTCATCAACAAACATAATTCCTCCTAACCTCTTTGGATTTATACTTGGATTCCAACTGAACCAAGATCATTGATTTGTGCCTTTGGTTAGCGATCGACAATTGTCATATCTCTCAAATATAAAAAAGTTTCCTCATAGTTCTGAGGGTGTTTTCCAATTGATCTGTTGGGAATTTGATCCCAATAGAAATTCCTTAAAGTACTCCTTTTCCTAAGGTTTCCTTCGACCTATCCAAAGGTATTAACGATGCATGATCTGATCTCATGTAATACAATACGTTTCCTCTCCTGAGCTTTAGTTTTATACTAGATTCCTCTTCACCTCGTGCTATGTCTTCTACGCAACTCACTATTTTATTTCTCTTTAGATTTTAGGATCTCAAAGATATATAATGACAATACCATATTGATCTTCTTGACATCAATGCCAACAACATAATACTATGTTCAATCATTGATCATATTGGCCTTATTTGACATCAATTGCAACATCATAATTCCATGTCCAACACCTTCTTATATGGCAACGATGTGGCACAAGTGCACAACTCAAAACTCCATCAAGATATCGATCCGAGGAACGAAATCGCATGGAGAAATTCATGCATCTTGTCATGAATTTCTCCATGACATTTGTTGATATTTGATATTTACCATATCATTGTAAATATTAAATGCATATACAGTTGCAAGTTCATTAATCACATTCCTATGGAATCGGATCTAAAACGATCTCGATTTATTTTTTATAAATTCAGATTTAGAACACTACATAGGACATCATGTAAATTATAAGATATTGGATTCTTGATTTTGATCTAATACAAGTGTTGTTGGTTTTCATTGTGCCAATTATATGTTTGAGTAAACTCGTAGTTTGTATATGCATAAGACTCTACCAGTAACATACAAGGATGCCGAAGGGCCCCCTGTGACTATTTTTTTTACTTTATCTCTCTGTTACTCTGTTTTCAAATTCCAATATTCTATTTTTAGTTGTCCTTTTATTTTCTGCAATTCAATCTTGTTTATAAATTTCATTTCTAATTTCATTTACAGTGTTGATTTTGATACATCAGTTATTGAGTACTTTTGATTTTGGTGAAAAGATCTAATTAGAAATATATGTAGTTTGTGGAGTCAATTGACAAGATCCATAAATATTATGATCAAATAATTGAATGAACTCTTGAGTACTGTTGTAATTGAACAACACTAGCATTAGATTTTAATTTATTAAGTTTAGTTCTTTTTAAATTTTCAAAGTCAATTTAACTTTTCAATAGTTTAATGAACCAACTGGGAAATTTATGTACTTCATGATATCATGTTGATTACATTCATGCAGCTAAGAACTACGGATTAAGTGATTGTTATCTTTTGAAGTTGTTTTCATTCATACTCTGTTTTAAATTCTGCACTATGTTTTCTTACAGAACATCATTATGCTTTCTTTCTCATAAAATATTTAGAATAAGTTAGGAATTAACCTTCATTGCATTCATAATAGAAAAAAATGGAAATCAAGTTTCTGCACATACAGTGTTGCATATTTCATAAGATTACAAACCTGAGTTGAAAATTAAATGAATCAAATTCCCACAACTGAATTTGGCTAACATTTTTGGCACTGTTGTCGGGGAAATATACACAAAGAATTGGTTTCCTGATAAAAAAAATAAAAAAATCATGTTATTTAGAATGCATGAATAGACCTAGAGATACCAGAGGTAGATTTATAGGTTGGTTAAGAGAATTTTTAATCCAATAAATCCTTTTGTTTCCTCTCATGGTACATTAAGAGCCACACTGTCTACTAATAGATCTGCAGGTAGAACCATTATAGAAGGACCATCGAGAAGACCACCAACATCTGAAATAAAAGGAAAGATGTTTTCATTCATACTATAAAGGTGATATTAAATGGGATCTCTATCAAAAATGAAACAACTCGCATCACATCTACATCTCCCAACATGTATGAAAGCATCAATATGTTATCAATTAGATTAGATAGGTTCTCCATGAGATCATATGCATAATCGAGGTTAATCATTTCTTCATCTTCATTTGCATGAAAACATAAGGCATGACAACTTCATCTTCATCAAGTGGGATAAAGGATACCAATGTCTCATCCTATTCATCTGTATGTTTTACTTCCTTAGGGTCTTCTTCTTCTTGGAAAATTTCTTCATGGATCTATTCTTCTAGCACCTCTTTTGTAGTGGGTGGATGATACTCTTCTTTATTTTCACATTACTCATTTATTGTCTTGTCATCCACTGAAAAACCTTCTCTGTAAAGATCATCTTTGAGCTCTTGGAAAGTACCTTGCAAATTCTGAGTAGGTGGTTGACAATGCCTAAGAAATTATTTAATGAGATTTGTATAAGATTAGATACTTTTCATATCACAAAAGAGTGCAAGACAATTCCTTTAACTTGATTCCAAAGAAGATACACAAATTTTCATCAACACATCTTCATGTAGCACATTTAAGCTTGAAGCATACATCATACAATTCACGACATGGGTCACTGTTAGAGTTGGGTCACCACTAAACTTGGGTAAAATTTCCCTCCACTTTGCAGAGCAATGATTTGGATATTCATGGATATTTTGAACATCAAAAGAAGGGTACACCTTGTGGAATTCCCATGGTAAGTGATGCAGGAGCATCGTCAACGTCGTCAGTGAGCACACATGGCAGGAAATCTCAATGCTCAAGAATCATTTCAGAATCTCAAATGCTGGGAGTTACTGTGAATCCTTTAGGGAGCTGATGAAGAACAAAAGAAGATCAAACGCTTGGAGGTGAAATGATCATGAGAGATCAGGGAGTTTCACTCTGAGTCTTGAATGTAACTGAACTTAGGTAGCAGTTAGTTTCTTCATTTTGAGTAGACGAGTAGTCAGGGGGAACCCTAAGGACCCTCTGAGATATATAGAGTTTTTGTACACCCAAATAAGGCTGCTGTGAGTTAGTATGATTTTTTGAGTTTTATTTGTTGTTTGAGAATAGTTATAGCCATTTTTATTTTCTGAATGAATATAAAAGAGGAAAATTGATCCAAATGCATGATGTTGTTACTGTTTGTGAGTCTTTGTTATTGTTTTTTCATAAATGAATGAGTTTTGTTATGAATGAATGAAACTGTGTATGTTAGTATGAATTTCAATTGTTTCTCTTCTGTTGAGTGAGTGCAAGGTGTGCACACAGAACACAATGAGTGTGTGATGGGATCTATTTTGATTTTGAATCTCAGAAGAGATAGCATGAGACTTTCCCTTTGCAAGGAGTTAAAAGAGATTGCTACAAGGCATGCACAGTCATCCACAAGAACCAAGTCTTGCGTAGGAATCTGATGCAAGGAGTGCATAGATTTAGAATTCGACTAAGTGTCAAAGGGACTCCATAAGAGGAAAAGTTGCAAAACACAAAATCCCGACTTAATCACAGTCGTTGATTAAAGGAGAAGATTTGGACCGTTGATCTAGCACCATCGCGGTTTTGGCTATTGGGAGAACGAAGGTAGGGAGACCCCCAAAGTCGTGAAATGTTAAATCTCGACATGATCACAATTTTTGATCGAAGAGAAGATCTGGACCATTGCTCTAGTTCTATCACAATTTTTGTTATCGGGAGAACAAAGGTAAGGAGACCCCCAAAGTCGCGAAACATGAAATTGTGAATTGATCACATCCATTGATCAATGAAAGAATCTAGGTTGTTGATCTAGTTCCATAGCGATTTTGGATATCGGGAGAATGGAGGTAGGGAGACCCCCAGAGTCGTGAAACATGAAATCATGAGGCACCTTTCATTCAAGCGCGTGGTCACCACCCATGGTCACATTGAAGGAAGATAGGGGAGGAGCTAGTACACGCTAAACTCCTATTGAGGTTTCAAAGGTTGGGAGAATAGGGGTGATTCACATGCAAAGACCTGACACGTGAAATCACAAAATGCCTTTTGGGTTAGGTTCGTGGTCACAACTAATGTTCATGTGAGAGAAGCTTGTGCTTGGTGCTTGTTCCCACAATGAAGTTTAGTGAAAAGGACCTGTGGAAATTTCTTTAAGATTCCAGCGGGGAATCGAAGAGCTGCTCCAGCTTGAAGATTGAGAAGATCCAGAGATCGGAAGGTCAACAGACCTTGCTGAGGTGGGGGCATTGCATAAAGTGGTATCAGAGCTGATTTTCTTCTGTAGATTTTAGGCGAAGGAGATAAAGGAGACGATAGAACTCAAAGCTACACTCTGCATGTGAGAGACAATCAACACAATTCCATCGAGGACATGCGAGGAACAACCTTTAGCCAATCGGGCTATAGAAAGGGAGATGCGAGAACTTCGTGCAAGATTAGAGGTGATGGAGGTAGCACAAAGAAGAGCACCTGATGTTGGAGATATCAACGATGAAAAGAGTGAAGAAGTAGAAGTCTAAGAACCTGCAGGAGAGAATGTTGTTGAAGAGCACTTTCTAAGAGCAGTTGTTAGATTGGGAGCTAGAACCAAGATAGAGGTCCCAATGTACGAAGGTAATTTGGATGTTGAAGAACTGTTGGATTAGGTAACAGCCATGGGAAAATATTTTGACTATGAATACATCGATGAGGAGAAAAGGGTGAGACATGTTGTCACTAGACTCAAAGGACATGCAACATTATGGTGGGATGAATTGCAGGCTAAGAGGAGAAGTAAAGGAAAACAAAAGATAAAGAATTGGGACAGAATGGTAGCCAAGATGAAGGAAAAATTCATGCCCAAAGATTATTAGATCAATCTGTTCAGGAAATTGCATAACCTGAGGCAGAAGGGTATGACAATTAAAGAGTACACAGAGGATTTATACAAGTTGAACATCAGAACTGGACAAAGAGATAAAGATGAAGAAAAAGTTATCAGGTATATAAATGACCTGAGTTATGAAATCCAGGATGAGATCAACATGATTTTAGTAAGTACAATGGATGATTCTTATCACTTTTCACTGAAGGAAAAGGAGAAGTTGGCCAGAAAACAAAATCAGTGAGGAAGAGATAGAAGCCTAGTTCTGAACAAAGGCAAGGGAGTTGCCCAAGACAAGGCACAAAAATCCAAAGATGATACTGAGAAACCACATAGTTACTCAGAAGGAGGAGGAAGTTCCCGAGGAAGACAAGATGGTGGAAGAAGTTCTTCCAGAGGAAGAGGAAGAGGCAGAGGAGGAGAAGTGAGATGTTACACCTGTGGAAAGGAAGGACATAAGTCTTGGGAATGTCCTGAGAGAAAGAAATAAGGAGAAGGTGAAGCTCACATTTCAGAAGCACAGAGGAGAAATGTTGAAGCAAAAGCAGCAGAGGATGGAACATCCCTGATGTTGAGAAAAGTTCTCTTAAAACTAGGGGCAGAAGTTGAGAAGCCAGTGAAAAGAAACAATCTCTTCAGGACATCTTGCAAGACTGAGGACAAAGTCTGCAAGGTGATAATTGACAGTGGGAGTACTGATAACCTAGTATCCATAGATATGGTGGAGAAATTGGAGTTGGAGACAACTGCACATCCGAAGCCATACAAATTCTCATGGTTGCAGAAAGGACACCAGGTAATGGTTACTAAACAATGCTTGGTTGAATTTAAGATAGGAGGATATAGAGATGAAATTCTATGTGATGTAATTCCCATGGATGTATGCCATATTTTGTTGGGAAGACCATGGCAGTTTGAAAGAAATGTCATTCATGATGGGAGGAAGAATACATACACCTTGGAGAACAATGGTAGGACACACATGTTGCTGCTAATAGAGAAGAGGAAAGAGAAAGAGGAATCCAAAATAAGCATACTTCTCATGAGTGGTAAGGAAATCCTGAGAGAAGTTAAGAAAGAATAGGAGATGTTGTTTGATGTGGTGAGGAAACCTAGATTTGTCCTTACAAGTACTTCAATGGATGATTTGTAGGAACAAATTCGAGAATTGTTGGATACTTTTGCTGACATAGTGGTGGATGAGATGCCTAACTCATTACCACCCATCAGAAGTATCAACCATCATATTGATATAATACCAGGAGCAAGTCTTCCAAACAAAACAACGTGCATACTGACACCTCGAGAGAATGAGGAGGTAAAGAATCAAGTCCAAGAGTTTTTAGACAAGGGGTTGGTCAGAGAGAGCTTGAGTCCATGCACAGTGCCAACTGTGTTGAGTCCAAAGAAAGATGGAGGATGGATAATGTGTACAGACTCAAGAACCATTAACAATATCACCATCAGGTATATATTTCCTTTTCCAAGAATGGATGATTTAATGGACTATCTAAGTGGAGCAAACTTATTTTCTAAGATATATTTGAAAAGCATATATCACCAGATAAGAATGAGAAAAGGTGATGAATGGAAGACAACCTTTAAGACAAATGAAGGTTTGTATGAATGGCTTGTTATGCCATTTGGCTAAACAAATGCCCCAAGTAGGTTGATGAATGAAATACTAAAAGATTTTATTTTCAAGTTTGTAGTTGTATATTTGGATGATATGCTAATATTTATAAAGACTAAAGAGGACCATTTGAGACACCTAACACTAGTGATGAGAAGACTACAACAAGAGAAGTTGTCGAAAAATCTGAAGAAGTCCTCTTTTACGAAGATAGAACTCATTTACTTGGGTTTTGTGATCTCTTCAAATGAGTTGAAGGTGGATCCAGAAAAGGTGAAAGAAATCAAAGAATGGTCGTCACTGAGAAGCATGTTTGAGGTAAGAAGCTTCCATGGATTAGCAAGTTTTTATAGGAAGTTCATCAGAGATTTCAGCAGAATTTGTGCACCAATGATGGATAGAGTGAAGAAGAAGAACAATTATTTTAAATGGACAGAGGAGGCTGAGAGGAGCTTCAATATACTGAACAAGAAGATAACAGAATGACCAATTTTGGTCTTGCCAAATTTTGAAAAGGCATTTCAGGTGAGATGTGATGCAAATGGATTTGCAATTGGAGTAGTTTTGAGCCAAGACAATAGACCAGTTTCCTATTTCAATGAGAAGTTGAATGATACTAAGAGAAAATACTCCACATATGATAAGGAATTTTATGCCATAATTCAAGCCTTGAAGAAATGGAGACATTACATTGTCCCACAGGAATTTGTCTTGTATAGTGATAACCAAGATTTACAATTCATAACCAGACAGGAAAAATTGAATCAGAAGCATACAAAGTGGATTGAGTTTATGCGGAATTTTACTTTTGTCATAAAACATATTGTTGGGAATGCTAACAAAGTTGTTGATGCATTGAGCAGGAGATGTTTGATTCTGGAGGAATTTCAGGTGAAGACCTTGGGGTTTGAACACTTTAAGGAAATGTACAATGATGATCTAGATTTTAAGGAGGCATACAAAGCATGCATGAATACTGTGCTGAGAGATAGGAACCAGTGGGCAAAGTATATGATTCAACAAGGATTTTTATTCAAGGAAAATCAATTATGCATACCAAAATGTTCAATGAGGGACAACATTTTGAAGGATAAGCATAGTGGAGGATTGGATGAACATTTTGGCCATGATAAAAAATTCAGACAGTTGAGCAATTCATACTATTGGCCAAGTATGAGGACATAAGTGATGAAATTTGTGAACATATGTAGAATCTGCCAAGATGCAAAAGGTAAACAACAAAACACTGGATTGTATCAACCATTGCCAATACCAGAGAGGCGTTGGGATGCAATAAGCATGGATTTTGTGTTAGGACTGCCAAGAACACAAAGAGGATGTGATTACATATTTGTGGTGGTGGATATATTTTCAAATATGGCACACTTTATCCCATGTCATAAGTCCAGTGATGCAACCCATGTTGCAAATAGTTTTTCAAGGAAGTTGTGAGACTTCACGACCTACCCAGAAGTATCATCTCAGATAGAGACACAAAGTTTGTTGGTCATTTTTAGAAAAAATTGTGGAAGAAGTTGGGGAAGGATCTGTCCTTAAGCTTATCCTATCATCCTCAGATAGATGGATAGACTGAGGTGGTAAACAAAAGTTTGGGAAACTTATTGAGGAGCCTGGTCACTGAGCATCATAACTAGTGGGATCAGATTCTTCCACAAGTAGAATTTGCATACAAATACTCACCAAACAGAAGCACTAGAAAGATCCCATTCCAGATATTGTATGGAATGCAACCTAGGGGAGTATTTGAGTTGAGAGACTTGGGACAGAGTGATATCAGAAGCATTGGAGCAGAAGATTTTGCTTCTGAAATGAGGAAGCTCCATAGCCAGACTAGAGGACAATTATAGAACTCTAGCCAAGAGTACAAGAAAAAATTTGATCAACATCGCAGAGAACTTCAATTTGAGGTGGGAGATCAGGTTCTGGCACATCTCCGAAAATAAAGGTTCACTAGGGGGACGTATAACAAGTTAAAAATGAAGAAGACAGGACCATGTAAGATCTTGAAAAGTTTGATGCAAATGCCTATGAGATTGAGCTGCTAGATGATATGGGCATATCACCCATATTCAACGTTTCAAACCTGTATCCTTACAGGAAAGATTACACAAAGGGATCAAAAGATCAAGATAAGATTCAGTGGGAGAAACAAATTCCTATAGCAGAAAAACCATAGATGGAGAAGATCGTTGATCAAAGAATTGGCAAAAAGACCAGGAGGAATACTTATTTTGAATATCTGGTCAAATGGAAGGGACGCCCAATAGAATATGCTAGTTAGGAGAATAAAGTTGATATCCAGAAGCATGGAAAGTCGGTGTAGGAGCTCATGGAAAGGAGTCCATGAATTTTTTTTGAAGGGGGAGTATGATGTAGGAGCATTGTCAGCGAGCACACGTGGCAGAAAATCAATGCTCGAAAATCATTTCAGAATCTCAAACACTAAGAGTTACTACAAATCCTTTGGGGAGCTGATGAAGAACAAAAGAAGATCAAACGCTTGGAGGTGAAATGATCATGAGATATCAAGGAGTTTCACTCTGAGTATTGAATGTAACTGAACTTAGGTAGCAATCAGGTTTTCATTTTGAGTAGAC
>ML777304.1:115104-132113 GCA_009831015.1 Picea engelmannii | reverse complement strand
ACAGATCCACTTTTCTCTCAACCTATTTCCCATTATTACAAAATATAATCCCTTCAAATCCTCACACATATCTCTCATATATCTTGGATAAGATATTCCAACCAAATCTCCATGATATTCTCCTTGGAATGGGCTTGAATTATTCCCTCAAATATTGAAATCGTGGAGGAAGTGTTCGAGAAGTCCTTTTGAATTAATCCTTCTCATATTCCTACACATTACAAAGCTCACACATTTTTGAGATATATATGAAAAAATGTCAATTTTCTAACATTTAATCACAAATTCCCTTTTAATACTAAAATGAATAAAGTGGAAAACAATAAGGTGAAACCCAAGTATATTTATGGAAATGATATCATGAAAGGTTAATGGGGCGATGAAATGTGGAGAATGATGAAGGGAAAGGTGGATGAAAATAGGACATTTTTGAGCCCCAACATACCCCCCAACTTAAATTGTTGCATGTCTTCATGCAACCATGCATGGATCTTCTCAAGAAATTTTGGCATCTGAATGTTGGCTTTGAGTGATGATAATGAATGTTTCCAGGATGGGATTTACATGAGTAACAACTGACATTTTCTTATGGTTGGTTCTTGTGTGACAATCATGAATATAAAGAATGTTGGTTCTTGTGTTAACAACATTCATTTCATTATTTGTTCTCTTATTGTTATGATAATAATTTGCCCATATTCTTACTGAAAAATATATCTTATCAATGTGCATGAGTGTTGCCTCTTCTCCCACAAGTGAGGATGCTCCTTATTACACAAAATAATAAGTATTTAAATACCTTCTACAGGGTAAAACATCCCTGTAGAAGTTATCAAACTGTTTACATAAAATCTGGGAAGATATCCCAAGTCTTGACTAAACTAGGAACCTAGAATAAAAACTAAATCACAAAACATCTCCTAAATTGTCCAACATGTCCAATGCAATTTGGATGTACCTGAAAAGGGTTCAAAATGGACAAGTTATAAGGGTATTTTATTAATAAAATGATTAAAAATCTAATTCTATAGACTAGCTACATAATCTTGCGATTCTGTAGTTGGTCTAAATCAGACACATAATCAACATTAAAATCAACTCAAATCTTTTAAAGAATTAAATTCAACTATCATCCAATAGCTATTTGAAAACAAATTATTCAAATTGGAATTGTTATGCTAATTCGAGATCAAAACAAAACTAAAATCAAATGACTACAGAGAAGCATATACTTTGTTTTGTTTGTTACCACAAAATTGGTGAATAGAATCATATAGAACAACAATGAAATCGTTCCATATCAAATTGAAATCGATATAATTAAAACAAATCATAGGCAATTGTTATGTTGCCTCATCAACAGGAAACACAATCGAATTCGAACAAGATCATTTTCAAATCATCATAATTGTATTGACATAAAAAACGATTTGTGCCATGAGTGAATCAAATCAAAACTGGTGCGTAAATTGTCACAAATGAAATCATAACGAGATCAATCAATTGATAACAGAGTTCGTAAGAATTGTCCGATCATTTGTTATTGCAAATTGGGGCAGATAAAATCATTCACAAAATCATTTTTTGAATTCATTTTGAAACGACTTTTACCTGAATTTCCTCATACGAATTTGACAGAAATAACATAAGTCGGCATGAGTTAACAAACTCATTTGAAAAACAAAAATTAACAGAGCTTCAATCAAGTCTATTTTTGATACAAATACAACTCATAAAATAGATCATACTAACTGAAGATACACAACAATCCAATCAAGCGAATCGAACAGCTGGGGTTTAACATCGTTTTTATGAATCAAAATCGCTCCATGATTCGGGCGTGGATATCATTTGCACAGGCTTAAATGAGAGTATTGTTTCCATAAAAACAGAGTCATTCTTTTCAAATCGGAAACGACCAGAGTTGTATTCCTGATTTAGAAAATTATATGACACAGCATATTAAAAGATCGTAACAACCAAACTCATGAAATCGTTCGACAATCACAACATACTAGCCATAATGAAATCAAATCAAAACATGATCGTATTCTAAATCTAGCATGAAAACCTCTTGTTCAGATTAGATACAAAACAAATCCAATTGAAAGCAAATCAAATTCAATAAAAATCTATCAATGACTAAACTGGGCATGAGCAAATCGTGTATCCAAATCAAAACTTCATTTATTTTTAGCAAAGAGAAAACAATGTACAAGATGAACAACATTGTGACAGAGCCATTTCAAAGGATAGACAGAGCTATTTGAAAACAAAACTAAAATGATATCAAAATTCATACCTATATGACGAGCAGACGGCTTGATCATGACATTTTGGAGTTGACAACGGCTGTAGCCGATTCAATATTCTTAAAAACAATTGAACCAGTAGTCCTCTGCTTCCTATCAGTTGCTTGAAGTTTGTCTCTTTGGTTGGTCATCACTGCAACTTGACTTTCTAGCGTTTTGATTTTCGATTGAAGCAGGGGAACGTCTATATAGTATCGTTCCAACCACAAATCACATTGGTCACAGGATGACTGTCCGGGCTTCGCAAGTGCAGGTGAGGGTTTAGTTACATTTCCGAGGGTTTCGTTAGGTAGTTTGATCCTAGGGTAGCTAGGATTATTCTTTAGGCAAGGGGGAAGATTGTAAATGAAGTCATAAGGTGGCTCGGAGCACAGACCCTGTGAGTAATGGTACTCACTAGCTAGGAAACGTTCTATGTCAGAGTCTGAATCCTCACTAAGGACTATGGGCTTCTTCTCAACACTAGGTTTAGGCTTATTCCTAGCCATTCTCGAGATAAGCCGAGCATTTTTTTTTCCTTTTCCATCAACAATAGGGTTTTCCTTGGCCCTTTTGTTTACAGGATTTTTAATAGCCTCAACCTTCTCAGTTATAGCGTCAGGTAAGTCAACATCAGGGTTGAACAAAGGTTTAGGAGAGGGTAGTAGGACATGGAAGGGCACGGGTGGCTCGACCTTGGCTTCATTAATCACAGGCTTGTCAACCTGGACAAGGTCTGTATCATCAAAACCATTTTGAGCGATAAAAGCTCACCAGCTATCATCGTGGAGACTCAAGTGATGAAAAAAAATAAATCTAATTAGTCCATGGTGGAACAGGCTACTATCGGCCTTCTCCCTTTTAAACATTTTTGACATTTTATATAGGCTACGCTGGAAGTAAAAGGGAATATTCAATGGGTATCCCATAAAATTCATTAAAAAATGAAGGTGGTATAGAAAAACGAGTCCATATCGACCCTCACAGGTCACGAATTGTTTGACCACCATCAAAATATCATGCCATCGTGATTTAAGCGCGAAGATGGGCATACCTCTGTCACAGGATGTGACCTTTCGCGAGACAAACAAAAGTGGCCATGGAACCTCTTCCACTTTTGAATTTTTAAACCAACACTGGCCTGAAGATGGTAACCCTGTAGGAGAACTAATAAACTCCTCATTGATTTCCAACTGAATGTCACCAACCTTGGCTCTACAACCATCAAATGTCAGAGCGAACTGTTGTGCCACAAATAAATTAAAACCCTCAAATTGTTGTACAAAGGTGAGCCAACCGTTATCCTCTAAATCTTTCTGGGCATTGTCGAATAGTAGCAAGGCTTGGCTACCGTTCGGCTCGATTTGCACCACTGGTGCCATGGAGCCGAGCACACGATAAGTCCAGGGTTTGGATCATAGAACACACAGGAGAAGAGTGCACGAAGGGTTACCCGAGCTAGCAGAGGTAAAACAGGGATAAGGGATAGGCATAAATGACATCGTGCGAAGGTGGTGGAGCTATTTGTTGGCCATGCATAATAGTTATTGCCAATGGTACAACCGCTGGCACTTATAGCTGTTCAACCCACTATTGTATGGTTTAACAATCATGTCATTTTCCTGACCAATGAAACCAATGGTAAGTGTATTAATCAACGCGCGCAATGGTTATACCATAGTTTTAAAACCAATCATACAAATTGAAATCAATACCAAGTGTTTAACCAATGTGACATGCGTTGTATCAATTCATATCAAGATTTTAAGCGAGGTACCAATGCGATTTGAACTAGGTGTCATATCAAATGAAATATTTCAAGGGTTTAACCATAACACCTATATATTTTATGAAACCAATGCAAAGTAATTTGATCAAATAACATGTAAATCCAACTGCCAATGCATCGCAATTTAATGAAACGAACATACATAATCAGTCAAAGAATACCCAATGAGTGCAGATCAGAAGGTCTGCCAACTGTATAATAAGAAGTAAAATATAAGCTCAATAGGCATATCGACAAGAAGGATAACGACAGTTCAAGAATGATTTTAATGCGATTTTGAAAGACCAAGTTTTCACACTTACAGTCGTGAAAACAAAAATGAAGGTAAATGTGCAAATGTCGCAAAAATAAAAATGTTGTTTATTTAAACATTGCAACGAAAAATTGATGTTTGCAAAACATTGGTGTAGGCAGCTTATAAGACAATGGAAAAATGTAAATTGGCTACCAACAATGGCAACACACTGGTAGAAGCAGTTATCTCTGCCAAAGGGAGCAAATTCAGATTAGGATAGCAAAGATAATTCCAACTCAAAAACAACAACCAGAAAATCATATAAACATCATCATTAACCAACTATTCCAGCTGTGTTTTAAAAGATGAAAACTGATAACAGTCTTAAGACTAGCGAATCACGATATTAAAGATAAAATCTTCAATACTGTTGACAGAGCCACTGCTGCCAGCAGGCATCCATAGCCTCGACAGGGTTTCCATTTAACCCACTTTGACATGTGTATCCTGTCAAGAAGTTCTAGATCAGAATAAAGGACATTAAGGAGGTTTTTTTTTATTTGCAAACTTTCATATACCCGACATTGCTTCACTGCCAGCGGGCCTGTTCAGTACCCCGACGAAGTTGTCTTGGCTCCATGCATGCATTTACCCGCTGCCAGTAGACCTGTTCAGTATCCCAACGGGTTTACAAGCACTTCCCACAGCTCTATTAATAATTTATTTTGTTTTGTTTTTTATAGATACATAGTCGAGCGGGGTGACGCTGAAAATCATGATATTTTAACATATTTTTTTGACCTCATCGGAATTTTTAGAACTGTCCTTTATTTATATCCAAATATATTTTATTTACAAAAACAACTTCCTAAGGCAGGGAGACATCTTTTGAGTCATTCCTTTACAGAATAGGGACATCGTAAAAAGATAATAGATGATCATGACAAGCTTTACCCAGAGATTGAAATCAGTAAACTTCTTTCAAACAACAGACTTTTCCAACATAGATATAAATTTCAAAAATATACCATTGATGTTTATACCTTTTTCTTAGCAGTTATTTTAGGGAAGGAATTTTCTATTGTCTTTGTCTGAATAACTCAGTGTACAGGTATGTGTATTTCAAAAAACACAAACTGATAAATTCAAATAAATAAAAAAAGCAAATGAAAAAGAAAACAAAAGAAAAATGTGTACATAATATACAAGGGTTGTTATTAAGCAAAGTATCTCTTCAAGGCCTGGCCATTAACCGGGTAGGTGTCAGGATGCCCTTCAAGATTTTGTAATCGAAAAAAACTGGGACCCAACGTTTTAGCAATTAAAAATGGTCCAAGCCACAAATTTTGAAATTTTGTGTGCTCTCCCTTTCCCTCGTGTGGTTTGTCCCACTTCAAGACGAGATCACCTACTTCAAAATTCTTATCAGAAGCAGAATTAGAATCGAACCAACTTTTAACCAATAGTTGATGTTGATCTAACTTATGTTTATCTTGGGCTCTTACCTCTTCTAGCTTCATCAAAGCGTTAATTCGGTTTTCCAAAGGGGGACAATCTTCTTCTTGGACTTCC
Source organism: Picea engelmannii (assembly GCA_009831015.1). Classification (NCBI taxonomy): domain Eukaryota; kingdom Viridiplantae; phylum Streptophyta; class Pinopsida; order Pinales; family Pinaceae; genus Picea; species Picea engelmannii. Next base: position 126,226 of record ML777304.1, on the reverse strand, counting down.
TGTGACAACTGAAGTGAAGGAAGAAGAATGTGAGGTGGCAGAATTGCTTCTCTGCCATAAACGAGAAAAAAGAGGGAGTTACCTACAGCATCTTTTGGCGTTACCCTATCAGCCCACAACGCATTTAGCAGTGCATTGTGCCAATTTTTGTGATTTTCAACCACCGTTCTCTTGATGATTTTGATCAAGTTATTGTTTGTCGATTCTACCAATCCGTTTCCCTGGGAGTAATAACTAGCAAAATACTTCAATTTAATTCCTTTTTCCAAAGAGAACTCGCTCATCTCAAGAGAGGAAAAGTAAGAAGCATTATCGAATACTAAACAGTCAGGGATACTAAAACGAGTGATAATATTCGAATTTAGAAAGGAAATTACCTGACTGGTGTTGACAGTTCTTAACGCAGTAGCTTCAGACCATCGGGTAAAGTAATCTTTGGTTGTCACAATAAACTTGTGTTGTTGCGAGGACGGAGGGTTGATTGGGCCTATGATATCAAGTCCCCACTACTGAAAAGGGGAATCTACTAAAACAGACTGCAAAGGAAAGGCTAGTTTTTGTAACCGCCTTGATGCTTTCTGACAGATGATACATTTACGACACAAGGCATGGGCGTCTCTAAAAAGCGTGGGCCAGTAATAACTGGCTCTTAAAACCTTATGAGCAGTGGTGTCACCACCAAAAAGACCACCAGCTTCCCCTGCATGCAACTCGAGAAAGACTTTTTCTGCTTTGTCTTTTTCAAGACAACGCATTAGTACGCCGTCAAAATTTTGACGAAACAGAACACCATTAACCAGATGAAAGGAGGCAGACTTTAATCTCAATGTTCTTCTTTTAGTGGGGTCCAGGTGATGGGGGGCTGACCCATGTTCAAGATAGAATCTTATATCGTCATACCAAGGACTAACAAGGTTTTGCGCACAATAGATTAGACTTTGATCGCGTTGTCCTAGGTTTGACGTATCACTTTCTTCTTGTTGTCCTATTGTTGAATCAGCAACTAACTTGCATAATCCTTGGCCTCTCACTATCTGAGCTGGGGTGATTTCCAAGTCATACTCCTGCAAGGAGGTGACCCAGTTAGCTCTCTTTTCTCCTAGTTCCTTCTGCACTAACAGATTCCTCGCGGCTGGGTAGGGGACAATGAATTTTGTCCTAGACTTCAAAAGATAGGACCAGAAGTGCTTAACTGCTTTAAAAACAGTGTAGGCTTGCCGATCTACCACTGGGTAATTAAGTTCAACACCTTTGAAAGAAAATCTCATAAAGGAAATGGGTACTTCATTGTTCTTGACATTCTTTTGGGTTAAGACGGAGGCATAGGAACGGTCAGAAGCAAAAGTGTAGAGTGTAAAGTCTTGAGAAAAATCTGGGCTCATGAGAGACAGAGCGTCTATTATGGCCTTCTTTATTGCATTAAAAGCTTGATTTTCTAGGGGTCCCCAATGATATTGGGTGTCTTTCTTAATCAAATTCTGTAAAGGCCTGACCATTATGGAGAAACTGGGGACAAATCTTCTCACAAAGTTAATCTGGCCTAAGAAAGACTGCATAGACTTTTGGATGTAGGAGGGGGGAGTTTTGCGATGACTTGAGTCCTTTCAGGGTCAATAATCATCCCTTCACTAGACACAATGAATCCTAAGATTTTACCTTGTTCTACTGTAAAGATGGATTTTTTAGGATTCAAGGAGATGTCGTATTTGCGACATCACAGTAGGACGGCTCGTAAGTGAGCTAGATGATCTTTTTTGTTTTTAGAAAATACAGTCACATCATCTAAGTAAACTATGATAGACTGATTGATTAAGCCTCGGAAAGCAATTTCCATTGCTCTCTGAAAGGTGGCACCGGCATTAATCAATCCAAAGGGCATTTTACGATAAGCATAAGTGCCCCATGGGGTATGGAAGGTAGTTTTAAGTTGGTCTGGTGGAGACATCAGGACTTGGTTGTATCCCGAGAAACCATCCAGTAAGGATAGCCTCTTAGAACCAGATACCTGTTGAAGGATCTATTCCATGGGTGGGACAAGATAGTTGTCTTTATCAGACGCTCTATTAAGGTTTTAGAAATCAACGCAGAGTCGAATTTCCCCACTTTTCTTCCGAACTGGGAGAAGGTTAGAAACCCATTGAGTGTGCCTAACAGGAAAAATTATCTTAGCATTTAGGAGCTTATTCAATTCTTTTTGAATGGTCGATTCGAGCTTGGGGTGAATTTTCCTTAGTTTTTGTTGAAAGGGTAAGGTTCGGGGCTTCATCGGAATGACATGTTGTATGATGTTAGGGTCGAAAGTTTTAAGGTCATCATACGTCCATGCAAAGACATATTTAAACTCTTTGAACAATTTAATAAATGAAGATTTTTCTTGTTGAGAACATCCCAACCCTAGATTAATGCACTGCGGATTGTCCTTAGTTCCTAAGTTTACTTTTTCATATGATAACGAGGAACTATTGGTTTTACAGTTGACCGTCTTTTTAAATTTATCTTGACAATCATAAAAATTCTCTAATCTAACTACAGATTTAGGGATTGAGTTTACCATATCCGATGAAGATTCAGGAGTTCTCGGATCTGGTATTACCGTGAAATCACACAAATTGTCGTTATGCGTGTGTTCGTCTATCACCACGCCTTGAAATGTTTCTTTCATGTGCAGAAAGTTAATAATCTGCTGATCGTCGTCAAATACTCTCAAGTTCGTGATGTTGTCGGGGATGGATGGCTGGAACAACAGCTCGACGGAGAATGCATCTGGGGACAAGCCTTCTGCAGGCAGAAGTTTGGAAGCTACATTAGCTAATAAATCTGCTTCAGAGTTATTCAATCTAGGAATAGAATTTATATTGAAAGTGGAAAATTTATTCATTAAATTCCATACCTCAGACTAGTAGCTTTTGATATGCAGAGGAAGACAGTGGATAGAGTATCTTACCTATCTAACCACTATTTCAGAGTTGCCAAAGACGGTTAAATTTTGAATTTTCATATCCGAAGCTTTTCTGAGACCTTGCAGTAAAGCCTCATATTCTGCAGTATTGTTAGTACATTAAAATTCCAACCTACATGCCATCAATGTTTTGTTACCTGCTGTTAGCGATATTTCCTATAGAGGGGATTAGGTAGCAAAGGAAGGGGTTAAAAACCCATTTGTCCTAAGTTTTGGGCAATAATGCGCCCATGGTAAGCAACACGCAAGTCCGAGCGGTCCAGGTTCGCGCGCCCGGATCAACGGCGCGCGTTGGATTCTGGACCCCCCTTGCCTTCCTACCTTTAAGCGGGGGGGGGTGTCCGAAATCGGGGGCACACCTCTCCAACGGATCAGATCAGCACACCCGGATCAACGGCGATGAAGGCCATTATGGACCCCCCGGGCCTTTCTACCTTTAAGCGGAGGGGGGGGGTTCGGAATCCCATATGCAACTTTCCGACGGCCACGATCGAGGCGCCCAGATCAACGGCGCTCGTGCAGTCCCGTCCTTCCCAGCGGCCCTGTATTTAGCCAGGAGTGGGCCCATCTTCCCTCATGTAATCCCCCTTTCCGCCTTTCCTGTGTTGCCATGTGTCCTCCATCCACCTCCCCTCCTCGGTCCACGTGGTTCTCTTTCCTCTCATCATCCACCCGTTGTTTACCATGTGTCCCGTTCCTTTCCACATCAGCCTCTCACCTGAAGGTGAATTCGTTTCTCCCATCTTCTTCCCTTCTACATGATGTCTTCTACCATGAATCGTCCTCCGTCATCTTTCCCTCATTCCATCACTCCTCCCACGCCCTTATAAACCGACACCACCATTCCTGTCGTGCACTCATCCTCCGCGCTGGCCTCCATGCCCATCCCTCAAGCTATTTAGTTATTCAAGGTGGCAGCACGAGAAGCCCTCCTTATCCCGAAATGTTGAATTGGTCTGGCTATTCTCAATCCCAAGAAGCAGTTATTGAAGCGGTTGATGGTGGTTAGACATCATCTCCGCCATAATGGGGACATCCTGCAATGAATTAAAGGCACGTCAATTCACCGATGTAACTATTAGAAAATCGATCGCATCTGCCATAAGTTGCATGATTATTCAAAGATTGCGGCTGCAGAGTGTCAGAAGCCATGCAGAAGTAAATCCTTCAATGCAGTTTCTTGGTTCCGCTGTTGTTTTTGTTTTGAGTATATGTAGGCATTTTTGCCATTTTTGTATCTATCGATGGTAGAGCTAAGCTCCCGACTGTAAAGTTTCAGCAAATACTTTGGTTTCCTGGTTATGCCTCTGTGTTTGAGACTTCTTGGTTTATAACAAACAATTTTTCTTTTCTTTCCATCTGGTTTCGTCTTATGCCGGAGAGTTCGCAGTTGAATGATTCACGCGAACTTAGCAATCGTGTTATGATAAAGGATTTGTTGTGACATTGTTGCGATTTCTGGTATCTGTGTTTGAATGTGAAAGGATTTTGTGTTCGAATGCATTCTTCTTCAGTCTGTTACAAACCGGATGTCTGTGATAGACCTTTGCACCCTTCTTGCGTAAGTCTTCCACCTACTCACCCTTTTACTACGCCCCCCTGTTTGGAGTTTATCAAGACCTCACTCGTTCATTCATGCCTGGTCTGGTTTATGAGTTGAGAAGATATCGTTCTGAGTTTCCTTCCATTTGATCGCCTCTTAAACAAAACGTGACAATAAACTGATGGGCGTTGGGCTCTGCTCCTACTAGCAATCCAGGAGTGACCTCCGTCGCCAACATTTCTGGCGCCATTGCCGGGGACGAAGTTGAATATTTTCCCCGGATTTGAACGACAAAGATCAACTGATTTCTGAAGGTGCATCAGATATCAGAACTTGAAGATTGCTGTTGTGCACCTGGCGAATCCACTGTGACGACTCCGCTGGGGAGAACCTGTTCTATCAACTGTGGCTTCGAGAGGTAGACACACGAGGTCTAATCCACACTTTCCTTTAGCTACACCAGAAGCTGACTTGGAAGCGATGCGCAGAAAGGGAAAGGGCTCTGCAAAAGAAGCCTCTATCGCTGGAAAAGGTAATACGCCATCCCCTTCTGTGAAAACTCCATTTCCTTATTCTCGGCTTCCTAGTCGTACTTCCTCTGAGGTTTCCCATTTTCTGAACTTCAGGAGTGTTCCTACTGAGTTTTCCCCTCCTGGTCCAGTATCAGAGGGAGAGATCCTTGTCACTCCCCCCTCAGGAGGTTTCACTACTCCTCCTTTGATTACTACTACTGCACAGAGAGAAACACCTGCACACTCAGGTCCCTTAGACTTCTCTCTGTTTTCCCCGTCGTCTCCTGTGAGGACCTCTCTTCCTACCTCACCTGTTCACACTCCATCTCCCCCGATTTATCCTCCACTTAACATCCCTATGGCTAGTGTTAATCCCCCTCCAAACAGAATGGATGCCATAGTCGCTGCTAGATATGCTCCTTTGATTCTTCCTCAGCCTTTGAACCCTCTCCCTGCTGGAGACTATTTGAAGTACATGCCCAAGTTCAGTGGTGAGGGAGATGTGACCGCTGAAGAGAACCTGGCTGCCTTTTACATCTATGCAGACAACCTAAATATTGAGAATGAAGATGTTTGGATGAGAGTCTTCATCCAAATCCTAGATGGTGAGGTTAGGAAGTGGTTCAGGGGACTGGCCCCAGGATCCATAGCTGGAATTGAGGCTTTGGATAATGTTTTCCTGAGACAGTGGTGGGATATAAAAGATTACATATATTATATGAATGAGTTTGGATCTCTGAAGAAGCAAGAAGAAGAGTCTATCACTGACTTCTCCAAAAGATTCAATAAGATGTATAACAAGATTCCTACAGAGATAAAGCCTTCTGAAGCCTCTGCTCAAATTTCATATGTTAGTGCATTTGACCCTGATTTCTGTCTCGTATTAAGAGAAAGGAGATCCACCTCTTTAGCTCAGATGCAATATGCAGCTATAGAGGTGGAATCTAATATATTAGCAGCTGACAGACTGAGGAACAAGGCCGACACAGACAGAAGAAAAGGAAAATCAGAAGCCTCGTCTTCTGACTCCAACATCTCTGGCCCATCATTGTCCCACCCTCAAGTAAGAGAGCTGGCCCAAGTAATGAAATTTCTTAAAGAAGAGGTGGAGGGATTGAAGGTGGAAAGGAGGCAGATGTATAAGGGCCCTCAGAACACTGAAAATAAAGGAGGTTTCAGGAGACCAAACAATTTCGCTCCTCCAACTATTCACAAAGAGAAGGAAAGAGACAGAGATGACCAAAGGATTCAAGCTCCCTTCCAGAACAACTTTGTAGCTGATGAAGAAGAAAGAAAACCAGATGATCCTGAGCCTAAAATCCACTCTGTAGAAGTCACCCTTCCTTTCCCCCATCTAACTCAGTCAGCATATGAGGAGTCTTTCATGAATAGTCAGCTAAATGAATTGAGCAAAGGAGACAAAGTTGGCAGTGGCCGAGGCAGGTATAACCTGAGATCAGACAAGAGGGCAGCAACACCTGATGTTCCTGAGTCATCCACTAGAGCAGAGAATCCTGTTGACGAGGTAGCAGACAACCACAAAGGTAAGAAGGCCCAACCTCTCTCCCCTATCATTCAAAATCATGCTCCTGAGATTAGAGAAATTCCAAAGCTCACATCTCCCTTTAATTTCGAGCATGAAATTCAAAAGATCCTAATCCCTGTGCCCCTCACTGAGTTAATCAAACATGGGGAATTCAAAAAACGCTTCTCTGACCTGTTGAAATCTGAAGCCTCTGGCCCTTCCACAGACTGCATAAACCTCCAAGATGAAAGGCCTGCAGTGGTCCTAGGGCCCATGGTAGAAGACATAGATGATTCATCTCCTCCCTTCTACACCTCCCTGAACATACATGACAAGGTGCTGCATAATTGCTTGATGGATTCAGGGGCCTCCCACAACCTCATGCCTAAAGCCATCATGGAAGAGCTAGGATTAGAAGTCACCAGAGCCTATCATGACCTCTATTCCTTTGACTCCAGGAGGGTACCATGTTTGGGAGTCATCAAGGACCTGGTAGTTTCCCTGTTTCAGCTGCCCATGAAAAGTATGGTCATGGATATAGTGGTAGTTGATGTTCCCCCAAGTTTGGCATGCTGTTGTCAAGATCTTGGATTAAGAGACTTGGAGGGACGTTACAGATGGATCTCACGTATGCCACTATCCCGGTCTTTGGGGGGGAACATAGAATATTGTACAGAGAGGCCCAGCTAGCCTACATTGTCAGTGATGAAGCAAACCCAACCAATCATCCCATCTATGCCTTAGACACTGACTTAGGATCTAGCTTATTGCAGGTCACTGATGAGCCTGAGACCCCTTTGTAGATCATAAAGCAGCTCAGTCTTAATCAGGGGATGCCTCCTCCAACCACCTCTATTTGGAAGATGTTCTTTGATGGAGCTTCTTCCAGTATAGGTGCAGGTTCCGGAGTGGTATTCAAATCTCCTTCTCAGGAAACCATATCACTGTCATACAAGCTGGAATTTGAAGTCACCAACAATGTGGCAGAATATGAAGCTCTGGTTCTAGGATTAAGGGCTGCAAAATAAATGGGAATCAGGGAGATGGTTGTGTTCGGGGATGCAGAATTAATTTTCCAACGGGTCAAAAACATATATCAGACCAAGCACCCTCACCTCAATAATTACAAGAATGAGGTATGGGATCTAATTGATAGTTTCTTCCTAGCTTTCAAGATCTCTTTCATTCCAAGGGAAGAAAATGCTCCAGCCGACTTTCAAGCCTTCTCAGCTAGTTTGTTCGAAGCTCCCGCGTTGCCCGCTGACAGATCAGAGGTGGAAATAAGATACAGACCCTCTGTACCGGACAATGTCAAACATTGGAAGGTATTTGAAGATGATCAGGAGATTGAGAAATTCCTCCAATCCATCGATGACTTCTCTGCATTGCATATAGATGACGACCCTGACGAGGAACCTGACCACCACCCTGGGGAGTTGTTGAATAAAGTTGTTGACCATCAGATTATTCAACTGCCGAGCAATCATATACCAAGAGGTCTGATCCCATTAGAAATATTGTTCGATGGGAATGATGTGGTGATAAAGGGAAGAATTTCAGGTGATGATGTTGATACGACTGAATGCGACATAGGCACACCAGAGGAGCCCAAGTTTGTCAAGATGTCGAGGAGTTTGACTGAGGAGCATAGGATCGGATATACTGATTTGCTGAGGGAGTTTGCTGACATGTTCGCATGGACCTAAGAAGACCTCAAGACATACGACATGTCAGTGATTGAGCACAAGATCCCACTGAAAGAGGAGGCTAGACCTTTTAAACAGAATCTGAGACAGATAAATCCCATGCTGTTACCTGTCATGGAGAGGGAGGTGAAAAAGCTGATGGATGCCCAAATCATAGTCCCCTTGAGATAATCTAGCTGGGTAGCCAATTTGGTCCCAGTAAGAAAGAATAGCGGAGATATCGGGCTCTGTGTCGATTTCAGGAACCTGAACAGGAGTTCAAGGAAGGACAATTACCCCCTGCCCAACATGGAACATATATTGTAGAGGGTCACTGGTGCATCTAGGATATCTATGATTGATGGCTTTTCTAGCTATAATAAGATATTAGTCATGCCTAAAGACAGAGAAAAGACAACCTTCACCACTCCTTGGGGCACATTCATGTATGCCAAGATGCCCTTCGGATTGATGAACGCAGGGGCAACATTTCAGCGAGCCATGGACATAACCTTCATCGGGGAAAAAGATAAGTTTGTGGTGATTTACCTAGATGACATAACAGTCTTCTCCAAGACTGATATAGAGCACCGCTGCCACTTGAAGAGGGTTTTCCTGAAGTGTCGTAGGTTTGGCCTTTCCCTAAATCCCAAAAAATCATTGTTTGCCATGCAATAAGGGAAGTTGTTAGGCCATATAGTTTCAACAGAGGGAGTAAGGATTGATCCTGACAGGGTAGAAGCAATTCAGGCCCTGTCACTTCCCAGGTCTAAAAAGGAGGTCCAAGCATTTTTGGGAAGGATTAATTTCCTGAGGAGGTTTGTCTCAAATTTTGTTGAATTGGTGAAACATATCACAGCCATGCTCAGGAAGGGCCATGAGATAAAATGGGCTGCTGAACCCAGGAAGTTTTTTGACCAAATAAAGAAAGCATTGACCGAGCCTCCTGTGCTGATCAGTCCAGATTATTCTAAATATTTTATGATATTTTATTTTTCCTCCTTTGACACAGTAGCAATGGTTCTGTTGCAGAAAAATGATCATGGGCAAGAGCAGCCTATTGCCTTCTTTAGCAAGGCACTGAGATATGCAGAGCTCCAATACGAGATCATGGAGAAGCAGGCTTATGCCTTGGTGAAATCTCTCAATGATTTCAGGGTCTATGTCTTACACTCAAAGATCATTGCATATGTCCCTTCAACCTCTGTGAAAGACATTCTTATATAGCCTGACATAGATGGAAGAAGAGGTAAATGGATCGCCAAGATCCTAGAATTCGAGCTGGAAATTAAGCCCACCAGGCTAATAAAAGGGCAGGGTTTGGCCAAGCTCCTGGCCGAATCCAATTATAAAGCCTTGGAAATGAATTTTATCAATGAGCAAGTTGAATCATCCAACAGGGGTTCCCAAAGCACTGTGCCACTATTAGCATGCCCCTGGTACAAAGATATCTTGTATTTCCTACAGGAGTTGAGACCCCCTGATGGAATGGAAAAAGGCAAGGCAAGAGCTTTAAAGCTCAAAGATGTCAGGTATTGTCTTATTGGCCAAGCCTTGTATTGGAAAGACCCCCAGGGGATATTACTAATGTGTCTGGACCCACAGCAGACCCAGAAAGTTATGAATGATTTCCATAGAGGTCTCTGTGGAGGCCATTATTTTTGGAAGACCACTGCTCACAAGATCCTCCGAGCTGGGTACTACTGGCCCACCTTATTTACTGATGTCTGTAGGGAAATTAGAGCTTGCATCAAATGTCAGAAATTATCAGGGAAGCACCATCTCAAATCCCTACCATTGAACCTGTGGTGGTATCAGCACCCTTTCAGTAGTGGGGATTGGACTTTATCGGGGAAATTCATCCTCCCTCAAGTGGCCAGCACCGATGGATTTTGACAGCAACCGACTACTTCACTAAATGGATAGAAGCTGTCCCCACCAGAAGTACTTCTCACAAAGAAATCATCAGCTTCCTGGAGGACATCATAGCTAGGTTTGGCTACCCTAGCAAAATTGTCACCGACAATGCTTCCCCATTTCGGTCTGAGCCTCTGATCAAATTTTGTGAACAATTTGGGATTTCACTGATTCACTCCACTCCCTACTATCCCCAGGGAAACGGAATGGCAGAATCCTCTAATAAAAGTCTGATCAAGATTATCAAAAAGCTATTAGAGGATAATAAAAGGGCCTGGGACTCAAAGCTCAAATTTGCACTTTGGGCCGATCGAGTGACAACAAAGAAATCCCTGGGTCTCTCACCCTTCCAGCTTGTTTATGGGATTGAGGCCATCTTCCCCACTCAGCTTGCCTTGCCTATGGAAAATCTCCTCCAAGACTATGAGGGGGAACCTAACCATGTGCTCAGAAGAATTCATTAGATGGTGGAGGTGCAGCAGATCAGAGAACAGGTCCTGGACAGAGCTTACAATCGTCAGTAGAAGATCAAGCAGGCTTTTGACAGAAAAAACAAGAAGAAAGAGTTTGAGCAGGGTGATCTGGTGCTCAAGTGGGATGCACCCAGGCAGGAAAAGGGCAAACACAGTAAATTTGATGCCCTCTGGTTCGATCCTTTCAAGATCCTTGAAGTATTTTCAAACAACACTTACAGGTCGCAGGATCTGGAAGGAAATGAAGTTTTTAGTGGCCCAGTCAATGGGCATTTCTTGAAGAAATGTTTTCTGTGAGCAGCAGTCGGCTCGTTTCGTTTTGTTTTGTAAATATTGTTTTTGTTTTTGTTTTGTTTTGTTTTCGGACTAATAAATGACTCCATAGCCCAACAACAAAGGCACTAAGTCTGCAGAAGAGTTCTTAGAGCATCGCAGGGACGACTCTATCCCCCATGGAGCTGAATGTTAGCGATATTTCCTGTAGAGGGGATTAGGTAGCAAAGGAAGG
>ML777304.1:94501-107758 GCA_009831015.1 Picea engelmannii | reverse complement strand
ATCCAATGCCACCAGTCCCACACAATTTGGATACTCTAGGAAGAAGTTATGATTGTTTTACCTAGAACACCTTCTTGAGACTAGTCAATGGGGCTAGTCAGATACCCTATCTTACACAGGGTGTATCTACAAATTTAAGATGAACCAGATTCTGAACTTTTTAACAAAGATAAAATACTAATTTATATAAATTTTCTCTGGATTTCAGGGTCTGAAACGTTACAGAAAATTTTTTATAGCAAAAATGCTACAATGGCTCATTTCAGGATGATTCCAGAACCCTATATTGTACCGGATGTATCTACTAAATTATAATGTCTCAGGAGCTGAATTTTTAACAAAACGTACCTTGATCTGTCTTCTAAAAACCCTTTAAGCCGTTCCTCCTGAAACGTTGTAGAAAACAAGTTATAGCAAAAATTCCACGGTGTCTCATATGTAGCAGCGAAACCCCAAGACCTTGAGTTCTGAAACCATATGTTAAGAACCAAACATCAATATAGCATAGAAAAACCTCAAGAAAAGTACTCAACGCCTTGAAAAAGAGATAATATCAGATAATAATCCTCTTCTAGGGGGCAACCTCCTTTTACCCCACTTAAATGTTCAAGTACAAGATGATTCAAAATGAAAATGTCTCCTTGGTATATATAGGAGACTAGGAGGTATAATGGCTTAAAGCCGACATAATTAAAATAACATTACTAATCTAAATTACAACTAATGGCCTAAGCCGACATAAATAAAATAGCATTACTAATCTAATATGCCCCAATTAAGGGGTAATGAGCCAATATTAGGGCTTAACAAAATGTTAGCCCTTAACTTTTTAAGATCTTTAACTACATCATAATCTAAGTTGGGGTTCACATTATTCTGTTTAGTCTCAGCTGATTTAGATTGCTTTGGAGGCGAAGTTGTAGTGTTTTTAGTAGAAGTTTTGTTTGTTGTCTTACTCCTGGTATTATAAGGATGAACTGTCTCGAAGTTAGCTTGAAAGATGTTATCCGAGAAGTGTCCAAAAATGTTTGGAGAAGACTCTTCTTCTTGAATTGTTTCTTGTTCAACTACCTCCTCAGGGATCTCAAGAGGTATCAAGTTATCTTGGGCTTCTAGAATTGTTTGAAGGGCACATTGTAGACTTTCTAGATTAAGGCCTTCGGTGGTTGGGTTAGGTCGGTTGGTGGGAAAAGGTTTCTGGAACGGGGGTTTGTAAGGCCCTTTGCTCGAGGAAGCTTCTTCGGTTGACCTTTTCAAGTCTATAACTTGATTTGACAGTTTTTGAACAACTTTAGTTAAGTTTTCTAAATCAGAGATTTCGGGTTGTGTTTTACTTTGAGTGGGTCTGGGGAGGATTTCGATCTTCTTTTTGGAAGAAGAACTAGTCTCATTTTCGTTGCTAGTAGAGTCTTTAAGACTAAGTATGTCTTTTTCAATCTGGCTGGCCTCCTCAAAGGCTTCTAACAACGTCGCTTTCTTAGATCGTTTAACCCAAATAGCTATGCTTTGATGCAAAGATTTAGTGTAGTATGCTATTATAAGGCTCTCAGCAGGCATGGAATCTGTGGGTATTCGATTTTTAAGTGTTAAGAATATTTGATTAAAGTCTTTAACTTTTTCTTTTGGGTTCATTCTTAAGCTAGAAAGGTCCATGACTAGGACTTCTGGAGGCTTACCATCTCCGAAATTTTCCAAAAAGCATGACTCAAACTTTTCCCAAGACATGATGGTATGGGGTTCTTGGGAAAAGTACCACGTGGAGGCATTGCCCTCGAAAGTATAGGGGAAAAACCTACAGACAACATCTTCATGTTCGACATTGCGGAGTCTTATGGCTAACATAAACTTTTTAATGTGATCTTCAACAATCTGTTTTGAATCAGGATCAAACTTGGGAAGCCATTTCTCCAGGTGTTTAGGTAAAGGATGCTGACCTCCAGGTACAGCTACGACATCCTGATCAAGCTAGGGTTTAGCAGGGTTGTTCTGATTTTCCATTGGTGTAGTGGGTGTGGAAGGCTAAGAAGGGGAATTGCCTTCGTCAGAGGAATCTCCTCTAGAAGAGGAAGGAGATGATGGAGGTGGTGAAGGGGGTATCCCAGATCCTCCTACAGCAGGATTTAAGATTGGATCTATAGGATTCACAGTGAGACTAGTGTCACCTAATTGTTCTCTGATATCAAAGAAGTCCAAAGGTTGTCCCCATGGACGGTTAGGTTTCCTCAAACGGGCTAAGGTACTATGTGTCTTTATAAGAGATTGGTGGACAATCTCTTGTATGTCACCACCTGTAGGATTAGGGGTTGCTGGCTCAACTGTGATCTGTGGATCGTCAGTTGATGTGGTTGTTGTTTGAAGGGGAATATTATCGTTTGAATGGCTTCTAGTCACTATAGGTGAGTGATTAGGTGGTGGAGGAGTCTTGTGACCACCTCGTGCCATTAATTAAATTCATGCCCTCCTTCTAGCGCCATTTGTTGACAGGAGAAATTGACCGTCCGTCAACTGGGAGAGTGGAACTGGTCCGGGGTTGTCTAATAACCCAATCCATTTGGGATGAACCACCCTGATGGGTTTAGCGGCTCCGTTAGCCGATCTAAGGTCCTAAGAAAACAAAAGAAAAACTATTCTAAACTAACTAATCTAACTAAAACTAACTATTAAACAAACTAAACTAATCTAACTAAAAAGAAATAAAACAAACTAATAAACTAAACTAACTATTATATACAATCTACTATCTAATACTATACTAACTCTAACTAATTAAATATCTAACTACTAACGAAAATATAACTTATTCACAAAATGTACAATATCTACAATTTACAGATTTAAATGAAACCTGAAAAAACTCATTTATATTCTTCCCTAAGACAGAGAAAGATATTTTTTGTTGATTTTATAATTTTATGAACAGAAATAAAAACTAACTAAACTAAACAACTAATATACTAATTCTAACTACAAATTTAACTAAACATATATTTAACTAAACTACTAATATTATACTAACAAATTAACGAAAATAAATCACAAACTGACCTGGAGAAACGCTCCAGATTTGTCCTGTGTATGATGATTGTCATAGCTGATCGGAGTGAGGAAACCCGCTCCAAATTATCCAGGTGCTCCTTGTAAACAGAAAGCTGTAGTTCTCTTTAATATAATTACAGGAAAAACAAGACATAAAAATTACAACAATCATATGATTTATAAATCTTCACAATTAGATAAACCTGTATGCAAAGACTTATACAAAATAATTCAATTGATGAAGAAGAGAAATTTGTCGTTCATTAACTGAACAAAGTAATTGCTGAATTTTTTAAGTATTGAAAGAAATTAGATATGGATAGCACATTAATTAAATCATATCATCCTACAATAGATTATAATAGCTAAAGTAGTCTATAATCAACTGCAAATGACATGAATAAACTTGAAACAAAATATTGATATATTGAAAAGCGAAAGTTGTAGAAAAACATCAACTTCTGTCTCAGTTTGTATTAGAAATCCATAGCCTCTTCTCCCACAAGTGAGGATGCTCCTTATTACACAAAATAATAAGTATTTAAAGACCTTCTACAAGGTAAAACATCCCTGTAGAAGTTATCAAACTATTTATATAAAATCTGGGAATATATCCCAAGTCTTGACTAAACTAGGAACCTAGAATAAAAACTAAATCACAAAACATCTCCTAAATTGTCCAGCATGTCCAATTCAATTCGGATGTACCTGAAAAGGGTTCAAAATGGACAAGTTAGAAGGGTATTTTATTAATAAAATGATTAAAAATCTAATTCTATAGAATAGCTACATAATCTTGCGATTCTGTAGCTGGTCTAAATCAGACACAGAATCAGCATTAAAATCAACTCAAATCTTTTAAAGAATTAAATTCAACTATCATCCAATAACTATTTGAAAATTAATTATTCAAATTGGAATTGTTATGCTAATTCGAGATCAAAACAAAACTAAAATCAAATGACTACAGAGAAGCATATACTCTGTTTTGTTTGTTACCAAAAAATTGGGTGAACAGAATCATATCAAACAACAATGAAATCGTTCCATATCAAATTGAAATCGATATAATTAAAACAAATCATAGGCAATTGTTATGCTGCCTCATCAACAGGAAACATAATCGAATTCAAACAAGATCATTTTCAAATAGTCATAAATGTATTGACATAACAAACGATCTGTGCCATGAGCGAATCAAATCAAAACTGGTGCGTAAATTGTCACAAATGAAATCGTAACGAGATCAATCAGTTGATAACAGAGTTCGTAAGAATTGTCTGATCGTTTGTTATTGGAAATTGGGGCAGACAAAATCATTCACAAAATCATTTCTTGAATGCATTTTGAAACGAATTTTACCCAAATTTCCTCATACGAATTTGACAGAAATAACATAAGTCGGTCTGAGTTAACAAACTCATTTGAAAAATAAAAATTAACATAGCTGCAATCAAGTCTATTTTTGATACGAATACAACTCATAAAATTGATCATACTAACTGAAGATACACAACAATCCAATCAAGCGAATCGAACAACTGGGGTTTAACATCATTGTTATGAATCAAAACCGCTCCATGATTCGGGCATGGATATCATTTGCACAGGCTTAAATGAGAGTATTGTTTCCATAAAAACAGAGTCATTCTTTTCAAATCGGAAACAACCAGAGTTGTATTTCTGATTTAGAAAATTATATGACACAACATATTAAAATATGATAACAACCAAACTCACGAAATCATTCGACAATCACAGCATACTAGCCATAACAAAATCAAATCAAAACATGATCGTATTCTAAATCTAGCATGAAAACCTCTTGTTCAGATTAGATACAAAACAAATCCAATTGAAAGAAAATCAAATCCGATAAAAATCTATCAATGACTAAATTGGGCATGATCAAATCGTGTATCCAAATCAAAACTTCATTTATTTTTAGCAAAGCGAAAACAATGTACAGGATGAACAACATTGTGACAGAGCCATTTCAAAGGATAAACAGAGCTATTTGAAAACAAAACTAAAATGATATCAAAATTCATACCTGTATGACGAGCAGACAACTTGATCATGAAATTTTGGATTTGACAATAGCTGTAGCCGATTCAACATTCTTAAAAACGATGGACCAATAGTCCTCTGCTTCCTATCAGTTGCTTGAAGTTTGTCTCTTTGGCTAGTCAACACTACAACTTGACTTTCCAGTGTTTTGATTTTTGATTGAAGTAGGGGAACGTCTATATAGTATCATTCCAACCACAAATCACATTGGTCACATGATGACTGTCTGGGCTTCACAAGTGTAGGTGAGGGTTTAGTTACATTGTCGAGGGTTTCGTTAGGTAGTTTGATCCCAGGGTAGCTAGGATTATTCTTTAGGCAAGGGGGAAGATTGGAAACGAAGTCATAAGGTGGCTCGGAGCATAGACCCTGTGAGTAAGGGTACTCACTAGCTATGAAACGTTCTATGTCAGAGTCTAAATACTCACTAAGGACTATGGGATTCTGCTCAACACTAGGTTTAGGCTTATTCCTAGCCATTCTCGAGATAAGCCGAGCATTATTTTTTCCTTTGCCATCAATAGTAGGGTTTTCCTTGGCCCTTTTGCTTATAGGAGTTTTAATAGCCTCAAACTTCTCAATTATAGCGTCAGGTAAGTTAACATCAGGGTTGACCGAAGGTTTAGGAGAGGGCAGTAGAACATGGAACGGCACGAGTGGCTCGACGTTGGCTTCATTAATCACAGGCTTGTCAACCTGGACAGGGTCTGTATCATCAAAACCATTTCGAGAAATAAAATCTCACCAGCTATCATCGTGGAGACTCAAGTGATGAAAAATGATAAATCTAATTAGTCCATGGTGGAACAAGATACTATCGGCCTTCTCCCTTTTAAACCTTTTTGACATTTTATATAGGCTATGCTGGAAGTAAAAGGGCATATTCAATGGGTATCCCATAAAATTCATTAACAAACGAAGGTGGTATAGAAAAACAAGTCCATATCGACCCTCACAGGTCATGAATTGTTTGACCACCATCAAAATATCATGCCATCGTGGTTTAAGCACGGAGATGGGCATACCTCTGTCACAGAATGTGACCTTTTGTGATATGAACAGAAGTGGCCATGGAACCTCTTCCACTTTTGAATTTTTAAACCAACACTGGCCTGAAGATGGTAACCCTGTAGCAGAACTAATAAACTCCTCATTGATTTCCAAATGAATGTCACCAACCTTAGCTCTACAGCCATCAAAAGTCAGAATGAATTGTTGTGCCACAAATAAATTAAAACCCTCGAATCGATGTACAAAGGTGAGCCAACTGTTATCCTCTAAGTCTTTCAGGGCATTGTCGAATAGTAGCAAGGCTTGGCTACCGTTCGGCTCGATTCGCACCACCGGTGCCATGGAGTCGAGCACACGGTAAGTCCAGGGTTTGTATCATATCACACACAGGAGCAGAGTGCACGAAGGGTTACCTGAGCTAGCAGAGGTAAAACAGGGATAAGGGATAGGCATAAATGACATCGTGCGAAGGTGGTGGAGCTATTTGCTAGCCATGCATAATAGTTATTGCTAATGGTACAACCCTCGACGCTTATAATTGTTCAACCCACTATTGTATGGTTTAACAATCATGTCATTTTCCTAACCAATGAAACCAATGATAAGTTTATTAATCAATGCGCGCAATGGTTATACCATAGTTTTAAAACCAATCATACAAATTGAAATCAATACCAAGTGTTTAACCAATGTGACATGCGTTGTATCAATTTATATCAAGAGTTTAAGCGAGGTACCAATGCGTTTTGAACTAGGTGTCATATCAAATGAAATATTTCAAGGGTTTAACCATAACACCTATATATTTTATGAAACCAATGCAAAGTAATTTGATCAAATAACTTGTAAATCCAACTACCAATGCATCACAATTTAATGAAACGAACATACATAATCAGTCAAAGAATACCCAATGAGTGTAGATCAGAAGGTCTGGCAACTGTATAATAAGAAGTAAAATATAAGCTCAATAGGCATATCGACAAGAAGGATAACGACAGTTCAATAATGGTTTTAATGCGATTTCGAAAGACCAAGTTTTCACGCTTACAGTCGTGAAAACAAAAATGAAGGTAAATGTGCAAATGTCGCAAAAATAAAAATGTCGTTTATTTAAACATTGCGACGAAAATTTGATGTTTGCAAAACATTGGTGTAGGCAGCTTATAAGACAATGGAAAAATGTAAATTGGCTGCCAACAATGAGGAAACATCACTGAGTATAAGAAAGCCCTTTTTTTGTATATGTGTAAATCATGCCAATATGTATAACAATGCTTATGAAGCAAAGTGCAAAAAAGTATCATCGGAAAAGAAATGTTCATAAATGGTAAATGAGACTAAAAATGGAATGATGGTAGTGGAAAAGTGGAGTGATGATAGTGAATAAAGTCCTGTACCCCCCAACTTAACTTGTTCCATGTCCTCATGCAACGTGCATAATTCATAGAAGTGAAAAGGAAAGGGAACTGGGTGAGAGATTTTTCCAAATTATTCATTGCTAGCAGTTAAGGAATTACATGATTAAAGTTTATAAAATAACATACCTCCACCTACCCAAAATGTTGATGAAATATGCAATAGGAATATGGCTGATGCGGCTGCTAGAGCATGGAAGATGTCACTGTTGCAGGATCATATGGAAAGTGACTGTTGTTGTAGCGACGACTGCTATCGGTTGGATCATAGAATGTGAAGTGGAGGAATATGAAGTGTTGCTGAATGAATCATGAAAAAGAGGAAGTATGAAAGTGGAACTGTAGTACTCTCATATAGCTGAAGTCATGCTGTTGTAATTGTTGATAGAGTCATGAAAAGTGTATAGCCTTCACCCGCTACTAAACCTGATGGTACAATTCTAATCATGCGAATGAATTTGTTGATGTCGAGCATGAAAAGAAGTCATTGGATTACCGACCAATGATGAATGTCATTAACCAATGTGAGGCAACTCATCATTGATGTCAATGAGTGCTAAGGTACCCGATTACATCTTGCGAAGTGAGAATGAATGAGTTGATGTCGAGCCACTTGCAAGATCTGGCGATCAAGGGACATTGATGTATTCCCATGATTGTTAGTGAGATAACTTGCCATTAAGGCATGCAAGCCTCCAGGTACTCAAAATGGACTCTAGTCTATATACTAGAGAATGTGTTGAGGTCGATGGGGCAAGACTTGTTGAAAGGTGGGCCTTAAATAATCCCACATCAATCAACACAAGTTCTGATAAAAAGAGTGGTAGGACTATAAATGAAAATATCTCAGTAGTAACAGTGTGTGTGGCAAGGCAATGTAGTCATGGAAAGGGAGCTGGATAGTTTTATTGACAAGGAAAATTGAACTGAAAAAGATAAAGAGATGTATGTGACTCAGAAAGATAGGTGTGTTTGAAGTCATGAAGGATAATTCAATGGAAGATGGGATTCAACACAGGGATGACCAATCTACTTTGAAAGAGAAATGGAGGAAGACATTTGTGACGCAAATGGGTTTATGAAAAGGTTTTGTGTAACAACAAACGCCATGATGTTTAAGACGAGAATCAACTCCTTCAAGCAGTCAACAATACATGCTTTGTTTTCAAAAGTTTTGTGATCTTTGAAAATCACTTTAGTAGCAAAATGCGATCGATCACGCCCCTGAAAAAACTTAGTACAAATCCTGCATGAAAACTTGTGAGATGTTCGAAAATATAGCATGCAGAAAGAAGGACAAATGCGACAAAGTAAAAAAATGTGTTTTATACCTCTTTCCGTGATCATTATGCGCGCATTTGTTTCATCCTTGATTGCTTGCTTAAGTGACTCCAAGAAACAATTTGACGTAAAAAAACATTACTTTGATATTGTTTTCAAGAATTTATTTGAAATGTCCATTTGCTAAAAAGTTTTATTTTTCATGAATTTAACCCAAAATTTTCTTTTTATAATTTATTTTTTATATTTTTTTTCTTTAAACAAAACAAACTGAAATAACATGCTATAATAAAACAAACAGACAAATAAATAAAATAAAATTTCTTTTTTATTATTATAATAAAACAAACCAATAAAAGGAAATTTGTTTTATTATTATAATAATTTTTAATTTTTTATTTTATTGTTATTATTATTATTATTTTAAGACAAAAACAATTGAAAGAAAATCTATGAACTGAGGCTAGGAAACATTGCAACTTTCGTCATCATTTACAAGTAAATAATTGATTTCATGTTGGTGATTTTCATAATGCGACTAATACGTGGCATGCACAAGGACCGACGCAAGGTACCTAGGAAAGAAATGGTCATACGAAGTCACGACTTAATCAGGGTTTCAGTTTGGTGGAGTTGTTTTTGAAGGACCTAATCGCATGCAAACCATCTAATGCTCTGAGTGAATGTTTGAGGTGTGCATATATGGTTGGATTAGAGCCTGAGCCATTTGATATGCTATTATAATAAATAATTATTAGTTGGTCTCTTTAGAATACATTTTCGACTTAATAAATGCATAAAATAGATTTGGATGGTTTCAAACCTACAGAACGCCCTTATCTTATACCTGCATTAATACTGAAGCAACCCTGCTTCCTGATTGTCACGAATGAATGCACATGTATAGTTTCCAGGGAGGAGTAATTCTTTCATACGCCTACTTACCATTCCGCTCCTCAGTGTGTAAAAATGTATCCAACTTTCGCTACGTGAGAGGCCCGATGAAGGAGTATCCGAGACTCCGAAGCTTCTTTATTTGAAGGCAATTTTTTATGCAATCTGAATGGTATTGATGCTTGCATGGAAGAGTTAGTATTATGTCCCCTCCTTCATATTCTAGAATAAAGATGACACACTGCTTAGAGTTGCTTTGAACTTGGAATTTTTGGCACAAATTTAGACAAAGGCAAAGAAGAAATCAAATCTGGGGCAAGACCTCTACTCTCAGTCCCAACAACTTCGCTCAACGCAACTAGTTCCTCATACAACATATTGTCAGGATCTACATATTGCCATGCATCCCATGATGTGCTATCATTGTATTCATTGTCATCCTCCTCCCAGTCATTAATGCCAACCAAAGACAACATTTGAGCTGTCAATAAACGGTCTTCAACTTCCTGAAGTGCCCTGGCATATGCTTCATCACTTTCAAATAAAGATGCATTGACCTCTTCATGTTCACCATCAACCAATGTGCATATATATGCCAGTTCTTGCAAATCCCGCACAAGGGCCAAGTCCAAATCTTCTTGACTAAGGGCAATGAAAGGTTTCCTTGAAGATTGCTCAAATGCTAAGTCTAACACTGAACTCATAGATGTTTCTGATTGTTCCACTTTCTATTCATTTCATCCTCTGTAAACTCTCTATGTTGAGCCTCAACATCCTCCCTCTTATTTCCCTCGATAAGAGAAGAACTTTGAGTGTAAGTTTCTCAACCCAAATACGAATATGCACCCAACAAACCAGATTGGAACAGGTACTCGGGCCAAGCATGTCTTCCATTTTCCATTGCGGTTGTTGAGATGTGATCTCCATTGTGATCCATTGGGGGGAACGTTTCTCCATTGTCCATAAAAAAAAATTGATCCCATAGGAGAACCCTGTAGTTCCACTATGTCGATAACACAAATAGTCAACTGCAACTCGACATGATTTGTCCAGGATCAATGAATCCATCAGATCATGCCCAACGATTGGATATTTGAGAGATAGAATGCCACACTTTGACTAAGCTTCATCACCAACATATGCATCCTTCTTCCCCATACAAACCATGATGCCCATGTGCCATGGTCTACCAATAATACTAGGAAAAACTACACAAGGAGCATCATCCACTGCAAATCCTTCCTTAACCATACCAAATCCATTGTCTGTCAACTTGTAAAAAAGATGAAACCGGAGTCTTTAGATGGAGAGGATCTCTTCTGAGTTGTGAATGCACCATTTTAGGGATGGCATGTACTTCGCATCTCTTATAGAGAGATTTCCATTTGCCCAAGAATCCAAACACAAATAGTCATCGCTCCATTCTTCCATCTCGAGGTATCCCAGTAGAAACAAATTTGGAATATAAGAAAACACAAGCAAACTACCTGTTGCACATGGTTAGAACTGTCGCCCTGATATAGCATGACGGTTTGGAAATAATATCGCCGAAAAATATTTATCGATTTCCATCAACAAGAATGCCAGATAATTGGTAGTATCACACAACCAACTATACAGATGTGCTGGCTTGGAACTATAGATGCGGGTTGCTTGAATAAACTCTCTGACAGAATAAAAATAAATAAAATCTTTATTCAGTTGAATGTCCAGTGGATCTCCTATCGCAGAAATTGCATTAGATGATATTCATTAATTTCTATATCACTTAAAAATAAGTAACTGCCTCCATCACTCTCAGATAGTGTTAATGCATAGTTATCAAAGAACTCACACGTAGGCATAAAATGTTGAGATTCCTCCTCAGGTCCAGTGTCAATTATATGCTTCCGCTCTGCTGCATTCATCTTTCCACTTGACACTTTCCCCTTTTTTTTATATACCATCTGTAGCAAAAGTGAATACAACGAACATGCTCATAATGAAGGCCATAAAAAAAAATGTTGTGATGCACAATGATCCCCTGGGGTGTTTTAAGATCATCTATGGGTAGGAAGATATATTTAGATACCAGAAAAGTTTCTCCATGAACCTTTCGCTTTCAACCAATATGACTGTACTTTTAGATAGGCAAAAATGAGACTAGCGAGAGCACCATTAGCTTCCATAAGTCATTTGCCTTGATTTTTCATCAATGAATGTCCCAGGTAGACAAAAGGCAGTTTACCACATCCACAAAGCAGAGTCAAATCAAATACTAGGCACAGAGGTAGAGGTTATATGGAAAATATTTGTCTTGCTATAACAAATTTAGAATTTGCAAATTGCTTATTTGTTTAATCGAGTTTATGCAGTGGTTTCTGCGCATTTAAAATTCATGATATTTTGTTTGTTTGCATTCCAGGCATCTACTGGATAAGGGCGAGGGAAAAAATATGGTGCACAAACCAAAAATAAAAAGGCTGAAGTTTAAAAATGAGAAGAGTGTAGTCATGACACTTGTTTCAACTGTTGTTTTAGCTTGGAGTTTCAGTGTAAAAAAAACAACTCTTTTCTTGCATGAATTGCAGACCTTATTCATTATTTTTTTTTAATGTTCTTATTGTTTTATTGTTTTGCTTTGCAGGCACAAGCATGCAAAACTTTTTATTTGTTTTTTCTATTATGTTTTCAAAATAAAGAATAAAATAAAAAATTATTTTTGCAAGCTTATTAAAAAATTGTGAGCAAATGGAAACAATTCATAGACGGAAAAATGGATTAGTTAATTTTTCGTTTCGTCAATTAATTGATATTCTTGAAATCAATCAATCAGTCATCTACTTTCTGATCCTCGCCATCGCACTAAGCGTGGAGGAGAGCATACGTATTCCAGCAAAAATAAAAAACTTGAAAATAAAACCCTACCTACACTACACTAATTATAAATGAGAGATTAGTTACGTATAATCAAATAGTCAATGTAGCCATACACACAACAGTAATAAAAATATGTTATCTTTCAATTTCACAATTGACAGTCGGAAATATGTATGGGTGTGTGAAATTAGCTGCTAAAGTTCTAAATTAACAAAATAAAAGGGAAAACTAAGTGGAACTAACCTAGTACTTTCTTGAAACCAACATTCGATCAGGCTTTCGTAGGCATAATTTGTCTTACTCGGATCATGATGCAGCTTCTCGCTGTCCTCCTCAATCTCCTGCTCACTTAATTGTTATTTATTAAATATGCAGGATTCTTCGTAAGTTGATTCTTCGTTCACCTTTGGAGGAGTAATTAAGCTTCTGGCTACTATCAAGATCTCCTTGTTAAGCCCTAATATTGGCTCATTACCACTTAATTGGGGCATACTAGATTAGTAATGTTATTTTATTTATGTCGGCTTTATGCCATTAGTTGTAATTTAGATTAGTAATGTTATTTTATTTATGTCGGATTTATGCCATTAGTTGTAATTTAGATTAGTAATGTTATTTTATTTATGTCGGCTTTAGGCCATTAAACCTCCTAGTCTCCTATATATACCAAGGAGACATTTTCATTTTG